>PVJH01011557.1:0-49351 GCA_004026705.1 Nesogale talazaci | reverse complement strand
TCTTGTCCTTGATGTAGACATGAAAACAGAACAAAAAGGCATTTGAATAAATGACAGACAAATAGGATTGTCTGACATGAACTAGTTTTGTTTCTGTCTGGGACTTATAGTGGTTTATGGCTCCACAAGAACACATGGACATAGAAAATAATTTCTAAGGACACATCATTAAGTTTCTGAATTTTAAAAAGGTAGCATTTTAGGAAGTTCCCAAAATAATATGCAACTCGCAGAAATCCTATAGCCACATTCCAATCAGAAGGTTGCAATGATTTACTGTTGTGATGATGAGAAGAAAACTGTCCATGGAGAATGTACAGAGAGAGTTTTTCTCCTCTACGGGTAGTAAACTAGGTGCCAAATCTGATCTCAGGCAAGTCAGTACTATGGGTCCCTATTGAGAAAAAAAATGCATATTTTTGAAAGAAAAAAAAAAAGCCCTTAGTGAACTTCAGAGTCACTACTGCTCTCAATGGCTACAATCTTCAGGGAAGCAGGCTGCCTCTTCATTCTCCCTGTGGCGGCTGATGAGTTTAACCAGCGCTCTTTCAACGGACAATCCAATACTTAACCCACTTTGCCACTAGGACTCTGATTCAGGCAAAAGTAAATCTCAAATATTTTGGAATAAAGAATTTTAATTGGAAGATTGATGGTGAGCATCGAATTTGTTATGATGTCACAAAAAAGAATAAACACATTGGAAGAAATAGCTGTTACATTGACAATCAGAAATAATAAGTGATAGAAATTAGAAATGAGATTACTTCTGCATATGGGTTTAGTAAAAATTAAAACACATGGCTAAAATTGACATCATAGACATTTACATTTATATTGTATCTTCTATGGGCATGTAACTTTTAAAATTATTGTATGGGTTATATAAGGACTCCTGGTGGAGTTGTGAGTGAAGAGCTGGGCTGCTAACCACAAGGTCAGTAGTTCAAAGGCACAAGCTCCTCTGTGGGAGAAAGATGACACTTCTGCTCCTGTAATATTTACAGCCTCAGAAACCACTAGGGACAGTTGGACTCTATCAGGTTTATTTTGGGTTAGAATTGACTCGGTAGCAGGGAGTTTCTTTGAGTTACAGTGTATTATTTCTGAGCCTTCGTGAGCTCTTTTAAAGGGGAAAAACTGCCCATGGAATCAGTAAGGCTTATATTTTAATATCATCTGCTTTTTCAAGTAAATAAAATAAAATCACATCTCGTAAATACACAAATTAATGATTAGTATTTATTAAATTATTGATTTATCAACAGTTCTTCTATGTGCATATGTACAAATGAATGTTATGTATTTAGTGAAACTGTATGATTTTCATTTCCATTTTTGTCATTAATAAAAAGCTAAATATTCAGGGTGAATTGGACTCTACCTCAGACACACTTGTCACCTGAGGGCTTAAGTTGGAAAATACATTGTGTCTGAGGAAGTGGAAACAGTTGTACCAAGATTGTGAACTGTTGGTAGACAGAAAACATGGCGTTGCTACATCAATGTCCTGTATACTGTATTAGATAAGTATTATTCCAGAAAATCTGTGATGGACATTCTGTCTTGTTTTATTTTCTTTTTGTATTGTTCATTTTTGGCTGTGTCTCAGAAGTTGTATTATAAGTTTTCTGATTTTCATTTCAGGACTGATGGATTTATAGGGACAGCAAGTAGAACAAAGGTTTTGGAGTAGGGGGTGGGGCACACAGGGGAGGTGGAGAAGTGAAAGGCAGGAGATGTTGAAGGAGTTCAGGAAGAAAAGTATGTTTGAAAGCCAGTTGTAGGAGCAACTGTTTAATTCTACTTGATGTGACCGGACTATGGAATGACATGATATGTGTATTAACTCCTAATTATTAATAAATTAAAACAACAAAAATGAAAAAATAACCAAAGCATAGATTCAGGAATGGCTTTGAGGTTCACACGAAATCTTAGCTCAAAATTAAGAACAGTTAGTTCTTACATCATGGCCCTTTCTCTGAAAGGGAACACAGAAGATACGGGTCCTATAGCAGAATGTGGTGAAGAAATTAGATGGTGCCTGACTATCAGATAGAATAACATCTGGCACCATTCATCAACGTGAGAGGGCAACTAAGTCTATCTGGAAGATGCACACCATCATTGGTCACTGAAAGATGGCAAAGCATATACACCAAAGTCAAAGGAGGGATTAATATCAGAGTCTAAATGGAGAGAATATAGTTTGTAGAAGGCTATGGATGACAGTTTTCATTGCAAATTATCTCCCAATTCTCACACACACACAAAGTGGGAGAATAAAGATGTGCAGGCCTGGAATTGCTATGGGGAAGTTTTACTCTCTTTTGAGATGTCACAGCAGTGAGCTTGATTTTGATTTCACAGACTTGCTTATTATAATAGTTTTCAAAATGGAATGTATGAAATGGTCACTTCACCCCATTTTGGTAAGATGCTTCATTCAGGGAATGAAACAAAAGAGTGGCCATTATCTTTGTGACAATTATTATATTTGCGAGTTTTTATAGGGGTTAGTAAATCATTCAATTACAAAGAACCATTTCCTACTCTGATGAATAGCACCATCAATGGTGCCCCTATAGCAAGCAGTTATACTTACGAAGGGTTATTAATGACTGTTTTCAGAGCATTGAGCAAATCTGCACTTGTCATTGTATTCATGTTCACATCCACAGCTGCTCCTTTCGCCTTCATGTGAGCTAGGTTGTCAGGCTGATCAGCAAACATGGGAACTCCCACCATAGGGATCCCATGATAAATTGCTTCATAGAGTCCATTTGTTCCACCATGAGTGATGAAAGCTTTTGTTTTGGGATGACCTAGTTTGAAGGTAGGATAAAAAGTGGGTGAGAATTTCATTATAAAAACTAACAGGCAGGGGCCAGCCCCAATCCCAAGTATGTGGACAGCTGCCCCTCCCCTGAGAAGAATTTGCTTCAGAGGACAGCACTGAAGCTGCAGCTCAGGGAGAGGGACGAGCTTGATCAGAACACTTGGGGACAAATGAAGGGGGAGGAATGGAGTGGAGCGCATCCTGGCCCACCAAGCCCTGAGGATGATATCCCCCCTCAGAGCAGCCAGTCTACAGAGAAGACCATTTGGCTAGGCCCACTCTAAGTCACAACTTCCATCACTGATCCATAACCCCCCAGGGGGGAACACTGGAGACATAGTGTGCGGATTGTGTCCAATCTGATCCCACCACCCGAGGTGATAACACAAAAGGGAGTGCAGCAGAATAACAAGGGGAGCAGAGGTAGGAAGTCCCGAGGGAGTATTAAAAACAGGCTGTGGGACCAGGGCATGACACCCCACCATACTCAACCGAAAAATACTCCTAAATGTCAACAAATAGTTCTTGAACTATTTACAGCCTTCTCTTTCTATGTTTTGTCATTGTTTTTTGTTCGTTGCTGTTGTTGTTTTGCATTATTGCTTTGTTTTCCTTTGTCTTGTTTTTGTGCATATTATTATTTTCAAAGTTCTTTTTAGATAAGAAAGACTGGATAAACCAATCTGGAGGAGAAAACTAAAGGACCAAGTGGTTCCGCAGAACATGAGAGAGGGGGAAGTGGGAGAAAGGAAGTGGTGTTAAAAAACCCAGGGACAAGGAACAACAAATGATCCAAAATAGGTGGTGAGAAGGGTGTAGGAGGTCTGGTAGGACTTGATCAAGGGCAATGTAAGAGAGTAATTAGTGAAACCCAAATGTAGGCTGAACATGATAGTGGGACAAGAGGAAAGTAAAATGAAATTACCGAAAGAACTAGGAGCCAAAGGGCATTTATAGAGGTTTAAATGTAGGCATGTACATATGTAAATATATTTATGTATGATGATGTGTAAATAGATCTATGTGCATATATTTATAGGTTTAGTGTTAAGGTAGCAGGTGGACATTGGGCCTCCATTTAAGTACTCCCTCAATGTAAGAATGCTTTGTTCTATTAAACTGGCATTCTATGATGCTCACCTTCCCTATACCATCACTGAAGACAAATGAGTACATAAACAAATGTGGTGAAGAAATCTGATGGTGCCTGGCTATCAAAAGATATATATAGCATGTGGGGTCTTAAAAGTTTGAAGAGAAACAAGCGGCCATCTAGTTGAGAAGCAACAAAACTCACATGGAAGGAGCACACCAACCTGTGTGATCACTAGGTATCGATAAGATCAGGTAGCAGGCACCGAAGAACAACAAATCAAATCATTGTGAATGAGGAAGAGTGTGTATTAGGGACCCAACAACTGGACATACCCTGAGAGAAGGGTTGTGGGGAGGAGATGAGCCAGTCAAGGTGTAATGTAAAAATGTTGAAACATGTAAATCTCCTCTAGTTCCTAAATGCTCCCACAATCCCAATTCTATCTTATAAATCCTGCTAGACCAGAGGATATACACTGGTGCAGCTAGGAATTGGGAACACAGGGAATCCAAGCACCTGAATCCCTCATAACCAGTAGTGAAAGAGGTAATACTGGGAGGTAGAGGGAAGATGGGGTAGAGACAGGGAACTGATTACAAGGCTATACATAGTACCTCCTCGCTGGGGGGTGAGCAACAAAAAAGTGAGTGAAGGGATAGTTTGCACAGTATAAGATATGACAAAATAATAATAACTTATAAATTATCAAGGATTCATGAGGGAGGGGTGCTTGGGGAGGGAAGGGGAAAATGAGGAGTTGATACCAAGGTCCCAAGTAGAAAACAAATGTTTTGAAAATGATGATGGCAACAAACGTACAAATGTGCTTGACACAATGGCTATATGTATGGATTGTGATGAGAACTGTATGAGCCACGCCCCTCAAATGTAAATACCAACATAAGGCATGTACGCATATATTGTGATCAGAGTTGTGTGAGCCCCCGATAAAATGATTTAACAAATAAAGCCAATCACCTCAATGAAAAAAAATTAACAGGATTTCAGGAGGAGAGGGGGGAAATCTGGTAACTCACTGATAAATACAAATTTTTATATGAATGTTGAGTATGGTTGATCCTCCCTCTGTGGGTTATACATCTGCAGATTTAGGTGGAAAATACACTAGGGCATAGGATGGCATTGAGGAGCAGCCGCTCCTAAGCACTTCCTGTAAACTAATAAGGAGCGTATCGTGTTTTTCACATGTATTTACATTGTATTAAGTTTCACAAGTAATCTAGAGATGGTTCAAAATATATGGGTGGATGTGTGAAAGCTATATGCAGCTGTTTTGCATTTTATATAAAGAACTTGAGAATTTAGGGATTTCAGTATCCACAGCAGTCCTGGAACCAATCTCCCTTGCAGACACTAACTACGGAATGGTGAAATAGGACCCCTACTAGCACAGAAGACTCCAGTCCTAGGAGACGGAGGAATCAACTAGCTTCTTATTGCATGGGAAATCTTACTTAAAAGATGTGACTTTCATTGAGCTAACAGTGGGAAAGCTATGAGATGCTGCAATGGAAACTTTTATGTTTACAGAAGGAAGCATGACTATAAAATCAATGGTTACTTATTTCACAGTATATCTTCTAAGCCTAAAAGCAAATTATGAAAGTCTCAGATTTGAGTGTTTGTTCAATGAATTATTAAATATTACCAAGAAGGTCATTCTGGGGTATCCAATCATAGAGTCGAGTATTGGCTCCTAATGTAGCTGGTTTTTTTCCTTTGTATCGCCATAAGACCTGTGCAAAGAAACACATTTATTTCACAGGTAAAAATGTAGAATGCACTTTGTAATGTCAAATGTAAAATTGTAAACCTATTTTGAAATTAAAAAAAATTTAAAGACTAAAGTTATTTACATGCACTGAAAAGTAATTTTTACTGAGCTATAATTAACATACCATTCAACTCAGTAGTTCAATCATTAAGAAAGGTTGTGCAATCATCACCACTATCAACTCTGAAACACTTGCTTCCTTCTTGTACCCCTTACTGTTGACTTCCCGCCTCACCTTCCTCCATCTTTCATGCCCCAGGTCATTATTATTTCAGTATATTAACTTAAAAAATAAAGGATGCATTCTAATAATCTTTCAAGTATACTGCTATTTTGACATTTACTGAAAACTTTTTCAAGTGAGATTATATGTGAAGAATTAGAAATAAGAGCTATTTTTAAGTCATTCATCGGAAGATGAGTTTAAACATCACTGAAAGCATAACTTCTGTGAATGTATGTGTAAGTATGTACCTGGGCCATGTTAGCTTAACTTTTTCAATGCTAATGTTTGACAAAATATAATTTGACTTAATTTAGGTGCATCTACTATTTTGATAACCAGTAATTTTTTTTTCTCCTTACATTTTCCCTTCACATCATTCCTTTTATCTTTCCTTCTTCCTAATTTTTTGAGGCAAGGTAAGATAGGGTATTTGTGTATATAATACACTTTTAAGGAAATATTTACTATATCACCATGCCATGCTTTCTGTCTTGGACATCTGTAAGACAAATTTTAGGTTATTCACTAAAAGATGTCTTATATGCTCAACTCCCTAACAGAAAAAATCTAGAAACAGAAATCCACTTTCAACATATCCAATTGAATACTTGTCTTTACAATGCTTCATACATTTTACTAGTATATTCCATGAATAGGAGTATTCAAGAGTCAAATCAGGAGTAAATAATTGAAATCTAAAATTGTAAGGGTCACCAAATTAAGATGAACTGAATGTTTTAAATTGAATTTGCATATTATGTGGTCTGGACTATTTGGATTTTTAATTCATTTTAAATGGTGTGCCAAACCCTATTTAGAAAATTTAAATGATTGTAGACTTCTATGTCTACCCCAACTTCACTTGGATAGAACCCTGAGATAAACTAGAGACATATACATTCTTGAGCATGATTTTTACTGTTCTTTGTCACATCTGTTCTCCCTTTTCCTGTACCCTGGAGATAAAGTGCTTTAGAACTTTGAGATGTGTTCATATGTCAAATAATATGAATTCAATGGGGATGAAAATATTTTAGTCTGTAATTCATTACAAATAAATGAATCGAAACAACATGTATATCCCCATGAATCCTGAGGCTGAATAGACAGATGTTAATGTGCCTCAACAGATAATTTTACGATTTGTGACTTCTTGCTTAAAACCCTTGGTAATAATGCTAGTTGTATAATAAGATTAAATTTTCATCTAGAAAGAGTACTCATGACTAACTTTTCTGTCTAAGTGATAAAGTAACTTCTCACCAAGGTGAAATAGTACTGACCTTCTGTGGAATCTGAGCAAGGGCAGAGGCAATAAGATTGGCCTTTTCTTCTGTGAGGTTTCTGACCATTGACCCAAGAGAAAACACCACAATACCATGTTCACCTGAACTCTGGACAAATTCTTCCATTTCCTACAGAAGCAAAATTCCCTATATTATAAAATTGCAGTATCACAGGAAAAATAACTTTATAATTCTAAACTTGTAGAATGAAATGAGGTAAAAGACATTGCTAGACTGTGATGAATTCTGTTTTATATATATAATCATTTAGAGCTGTTAGTGGGAAATTTACATCTGAAAGGTAGGAGTAAAAATCACAATAGGTATTTAATACTAAAGGCATGTGTGGTAATCACATAATTTCATGTCTACTTGATAAATAGGTTATAGCAGTGGAGTCTAGTCAGTCTGTCAATAAGGTCACAGCCTGACTGATGGCTCCTTGTAGCCATGGTCTCTTCATGAGAATTCTGGGAGTTTCCTCTCCTTTTTCTGGAGGCAGGGCAGTCTCTCTCTCTGCTTACTTTTCTGTCACAAGCCACATGCTAAGGGCAAACAGAGCCCTGGAGATGCATCCACTACCATTGGATCCACAGGACTTTCTATCCAGTGGCCTGGGATTTTCCTGAACTTGGCATATGGCATGTGCTGCTTGAGTCTAAAGAGGAAGCTATGGACTAGTATTGAACTATATCAGACTTTTGGACTTGATTGGACTGGGCTGGCATGTTTTCTCAATATACAATTGGTCTGTGATTAAAATCTCTTTCCTATACATATATGTGTCTCCCTGAATTTGTTTCTCCAGTCTACCCAGGCCGATACAATGTGTTAATCTGGGTAGAATAGTCCATAAATTCATGAGCCCACATATGTGTAAAAGGGAAAGGTTTATATTTAAGAGGAATGGAATGTTGAGAATGTATCCCAACCCAGTCCAGTCCAAGTCTGATATTAGACCATATGTCTGATACCAATCCATTAGTCCTCTTCAGATTCATGAAGCACATGCAATGATGCCAGGATAATCACGGGCCAGTGGGTGCAGAGTCTTGTGTATCCAGAGGTAGTAGAAGCATCTTAGCACTGGCAGGGGTCTCCCTGTGGCCTCCTAAGCATTTCAGCACTGGCAGGAGTCTCCACATGTCTTCTCTGGACTCAGAGGTCTGGTTCCATCAGGGTAAGCCCATGTGACTTTTCCTCCAGCTCCTCCAGGACTCAGGGTCTCTCAGCATGCTGCCACTTTGTCTTGTCAATAGAGCGTCTCCCAGGGACTGAGTTGATGTCTTCTCATTTCCACAGTGGAAATATTGCGAGATTTCCCAGAATTCTCAGAGAAAGTCATGCCCACACAGAGGTCTCATTGGTTATCTCCAGATTGACAGGCTAGCCTCCACCCCTACAACTCTTAATCAAATTGGCATCAGAGTACATGACTGCCACATACAGCTTCGAATCAAACCACTAAACAAAAGGAAAGGTACTAAAGAGGGCTACCTTAGGTAAAGGTTTAGCAGGTTTGCAGTGCAAGCCTCCCACAAATTCAAAGTTAGGTAAGTATGGCCGAGGGAATTCAAAATCCCAGTATGTTCGGATTAGCCAAATTTCAGCTTTCCCCATCGTCTCACACAATGTAGTGGGTTTTCCTGGAAGAAATAAAGAAAGGTGGGTAAAAGTTAGAGGCATATTAGTTTACTAGAATTTTTTATATGGGACAGTTTAAAGGAAACATGATGCACTTAGGCATAAAGAAAACAAAATCCTCCCAACTGCACCTAAAACATCATGATAAATGGTGAAGATATTGAAATCATCGAGACTCCATTTTACTTGAATCCACAACCAACACCCAGGGGATATATCTGTTGCAAAAGCCCCATTCCCTTTTAGGATGTCAATTCATCTGACCTATGCGATGGAGTTTTCAGTTGCCTCATACACATGCAAGTATAGGTTTAATGAGAGATACGTAAACTAATGAAATAGAATTGAGAGCCCCCAAACAAATCTATCCTTCTATGACAACTGATTTTCAACAAGAGGTCAAAGGCTATTCCATGGATTAAAAAAAAAAACATTTCTAAGGAGACTGACAAAATTGGATATCCCCTTGGAGAAAAATAAAACAGGATCCCTAACCCTAACACAGTAGTCAGAAATGAACTCAAAGTGAATCCAAGATCTAAATGTTAAATCTAAAACAATAAAGGGGGCACCAGAGGGCTGAAACCACGGGATTTAATTTTTTAAAAGTTTGCCAACTATGACAATAAATACATGGAAAGCCGAAAACTAACTAGATATCTAGGACTTGCTGAAAACTAAATACTTGTTCTCATCAAAAAAAATTATCAAAAGAGCAAAATGACATCCCACAAATCGACAACATAGAAACTACATATCTGAGAAGAATCTAATCTCTAAATTATATAGAAAACTTCAGCAATTATAGGACAAAATGACAGCCCAAGTTAAAATGGGTAAAAGACCAAAGAAATACTTCACCAAACGCCTCACCAAAGGGGACATGTAAGTGACCCCAAGCACATGAAAGATTATCGGTATCATTAGCAATTCGAAAGTAAACAAAAACCAAACACAGCCATTGTGCACATTCAGACTCACGTCCATGTTACAGGTTAAGAGCGCTAGCTGCCCTGCAGGGTTTTGAGATCCTCCATCTCTAAGGGAGTATTAGGCCTTAGTCGTGTTCCTCTGGAGTAGCTGGTGGTTCTCACCTGCTAAACTTTTCTGTTACTGGGTCAACATGTAACCCACTCTGCCACCTGGGCTCCTTCCATTAGAAAGAGAGACAAATTAAAATGAGAATGAGGTGACATCTCACCCTTGAAAAAATTGCACTGATTGAAAAACAAAAACAGAATACAAAATGCTGCTGAGGATATAGGAAGATTGTAATATTTTCCCACTTCTGGTGGACTTGTAAAATTATCTGATTGCTATGGAAAACTGTTGTGCTTCCTCTGATAACTGAAAATAGAACTGCTAGGTAGCTAGAGGCAAAACTGGGTGTTGCCCCTGTACACAAGACAGCCTCCCTTCCCCCTTACAGGAAGTTGGAAGCCGCTTAAGGCTACCGGGGTCTGCTCACCTTCAGGTCTTTGAGACAGAAAGTCAACAGACCTAGGTGGGACCCCCATCTAGGCCAGGTGGGCTTTTCACCCAATGGGGTCAGACAGTGTCGTCAACCACACCTCCCAAGGGGACCGGGGAACGAGGGGGATGAGAAAGCGGAGACAGCGGTTCCTACACAGTTCAGCATGGCTGGACCACAGTCCTGGACATAACAGACAAAGTCCAAGGGCAGCAAAAAAGAGGCAGGCCCTTGAGAGGAATTGACACAGTGGCTGTAGCAATGGGCTCAAGCACAGTACCAATTGTAAAGATGGTACAGGATCCTGCACTATTTCATTCTGTTATGCATAGGTTTGCAGTTGGTGGGAATCCACTTGATGGCACCTGACCACAACAACAACGTCTAGAAATCCCACTACTAGTTTTACACCCAAAGGATTCGAGACACACCAAACAGATGTAAGCACATCTATGTTCAATATAGAACTAAGAACAAAACAACAAGTAAATATACCGAAGTAATGCTCCTAAGTGGTTGCCAGACATGGATGAGAAAAGAGAAGGGAAACTATTCTTGAGATTGTACCCACTACCATTGAGTTGATTTTGACTTCTAATGATCCTCATGGGGTTGACTAGAACTGCTCTTGCAGGTCTCTGTTATTTTAAATGCAAAATCAGTGAACTTACATATGTTTATACAATGCCATCGTGATTCCTCTTTATACCTACATAAAGAAGTTTATAAGGAAACGGACTACATAATTTTCGGGGTGGGCAGGTTCCAAGTGCTTGGATCAGATGTAAGACTGGAGGCTCCCCCTGATGCTTGTGTCTACCAGGGCTGATGAACACAAGATCAGCTGGACTGACAGCAGACTTCTACCTACAGAGGCAATTTTATCCCTTGTGGAGGCACACTGACCTGGTGGGAT
This sequence comes from Nesogale talazaci, assembly GCA_004026705.1. NCBI lineage: Eukaryota > Metazoa > Chordata > Mammalia > Afrosoricida > Tenrecidae > Nesogale > Nesogale talazaci. Next base: position 38,075 of record PVJH01011557.1, on the reverse strand, counting down.
GGAAGGCTACTGATTCCTTCTAAGATCAGGGGGCGATTTATTAGTCCAAGGAGCTTGAGGTCAGGTGATGAGTCATCTGCAAGATCCCGACTCAATGACAAGCACACAGGCTTTTTCACAGCTTCCACATACATTGAGAAAATGTCCTTCTAATTGACCGGTTACTCATAGATAATCTCATCATGGAAGTGACGACATTATATTAGATCGCATGATAGAGATGATATCTTAATTGTCAAACCGTTGAGAATTGTGCCCTAGTCACATTGACACACATATCACACTGTTCAATAAAAAAATTGTAATAAGCTAATGTACTCTAGAAATGAAAATATATTAAAAGAAGATATTGTGGGCCATTGTGGTGCAAAGTAGGAAAAATGATTATATGAAATATTATAAATTGTAAATATAATTTCTTGTTATTTAAGAAAAAACATCTTAAACAATAAACATGTAAAGGCACACATTTATTCATAAGCTAAAAATCTATTAGCCAATTATGGTTAGACAATAACTCTCACTCTAATAAAAGTCACCTATCAAAGCCCCTTACTAAACATCATCCTTTTAATATTGAGACTATTTCCATTAAGATAAACACAAGTCAATGAAATGTTTAATGATAACCTTAATTAAACTTTGTTTTAAAGGGAATCTATATATTTGGAGATGATATGGCTATTATTTTAAATTTTGCATTAGTCTTAAAGTTAAACAAGCAGCCATCTAGCATGGAAGCAACAAAACCCCACACTGAAGAAGCACACCAGCCTGTGTGATCATGAGATGTTGACAGGATCAACTATCAGGCATCAGAAGACCACATACGTTTGTTGTTCATATCATATTAATATGAACGAGGGGGACCGGAGTGGAGACCCAAAGTCCATCTGTAGATAACTGAACATCCCTTTACAGAAGTGTCACAAGGAAGGGGCAAGTCAGCCAAGGTACAGTACAATACCGATGAAACACACAACAGTCCTCTGGTTCCCCACCCCCAACTATTATGAACCCAGTTCTACTTTACAAATCCATCTAGACTGGAGCATGTACACTGGAGCAGATAAGAACTCTTGACACACAGAAACCAGGATAGATAAACCCTCAGAAACAGTAGGGATACAATGAAAGTAAGAGCAAGGCGGGGGTGAGGAGGAGAGGGGAGAAAGGAGAAACTGATGACAATGATAAAGGAGGAACTGATCACAGTGATTGACATATAACACCCCCTCCATCCCAGAAGGAAAAACAACAGAAACATAGGTGAAGGCAGACTGTGGACAGTGTAAGATATGAAAATAATAATTTATAATTTATTAAACATTCACAAGGGTGGAAGGGAGGGGGGAAATGAAAAGCTAATACCAAGGGCTCAAGCAGAAAGAAGATGTTTTGAAAAGGATGATGGCAACAAATGTACAACTGGGCTTGACACAATGGATAGTTGTGTGGGTTGTGAAAAAAGTTTTACAAGCCACTAAAATGATTAAAACCAAATCAAAACAAAAACAAACATGTGCCTGGAATGTCTTGATTCGAGATTTGTATTTGACAGACTTCTTCCTATGTCTAGCCTTGTGTCCCTAATTGGAAGCAAAATCCAGGCACCAACCCAATGATATGGCTGGATGCCCAGGGTACAGGGTGCTCATGGATAGTTATGATGATCTGGGCACTCATGTTTTCCAAACCTGTCAATCTGCTAACTGTTTTGCCCATTGGTGTTGGCTCTCCATCAGCTTGTACTTACTTGGAGGGAAATATCTGAGTTTATGGGGTGCAATTTAATGAACTGGTTAAAAATGGCCTGTGTGCCTTACAAGAAGCACTTCCTGAGAATGTTTACTTTGGAGTTGTTGGAAAAGACTTGCGATTTACAACTATGATGATGATGATGTTTTCTGTTCTTGGAAGGTGTTGAAGAAAGACCACAGAGAAAGGCACAGCCTGTTCAGCCTTCTCACGAACCTGTAGAAAAGGCAGATCAATCGATGGAGTGCTAAGAGATGATTGAATCTATATCCATGGCATCAAATATGAAAGAATGCAGGAACAAGTTTCTGAATGACAGTAACTTGCACTCTAAGAATCAAAAGGTGCAGAATGGTAGAATGCTGTATTTTAGGAATCAGTCCAGATGTGTGTTTTATTTTCTTCCTCAAGCCAACGTAATTGAAACCATATTATGATTTTTTTTCTTGAAAAGGTCCATACAATTATTTTCTAGAGAGTATAGGATGTCCATACAACAGTTTTTATATAAAGAACAGCATTTTTGTGGTTTGAAACACAACTGAAATAAAATTGTTTCACCATATTGAAAAAAAAAAAGAATGTAGAGCTACAAATTTTTCAGGTGTCCTAAGGACTGCATTTAATCCGTGTGTGTGTGTGTGTGCGTGTGTGTGTATATGAACAAATCAATCCATATCAAGCCAATTCCACCAGTTTGCCACACAAAAATCATGTCCCCTCCACATGTAAAGCACATTCATTGCAAAGATCCTAAAGCAACCCCATGTCCAAATGTCCATTTTCTGAAGTATTTAAATCACACATAGGTGAGATTTTAGGCTTATTCCATTCTGGGACAAAAGTTGTTTTTCTTTATGAACCTGGATGAGGCAAGTGCCCGAAAACGCATAGGCTCTGCTAGAAGGCTTGATTGCTTGAGACAATACATCAGGGCATGGGCTCCAGCATGAAGAACTGGAGGTTGTAGGATGAGTTACATGCAGCATCCATCTCCAACAAAATGCAAGCAAGTTTTTCGACCATGTCCAGTCCCTGTTGATGGAAACAGGCCACACCCCTCAGGACATTTTCTTTCAGTTGATTGGATGAGGATTGTGATGAGGATTGTGAGTAAGAAGATTGCGTTCCACCTCAACCTCCTGATCGCGGATGAGCGGTTCAATAGCCGATCCTGCCCTGGAACTGACAAGATCCCACCATCTGGGATTCCTAGGACTCCACTGCCAAATGCGGAGAATCCTGGCGCAGCCGAATTGACTCACAGCCTTAGGCATCTTTGAGAAACCCTGCCCAGCATCACTGTGAGTTGGAATGGCTTCAAAGACTAGGTTTTTCAGATAGACTTATATGTCATGCTCAGGTTTGTAAGTTTTTTGCCTTTCCAAATATCTTTTACATTCTAAAGAGATTGGCTTAAAATGCATCCACCACTGATTTAGTCTTATTGATACAACAAAGACAATCCATTCTCCAGTAAGACTATAATTATAAGCACAGAAAGTAGGATTAACAACACAGACTTTATAGGGACACAATTCAATCTAGAATACATGACAATTATGCAGCCATGTTAAGAAGACACTTGGTTGAAATCCTATTAGCACTTACCTAATAATTCCATTAGATTTACCTTGGAAACCTTAGTTAACTTTATGAAAGATATCCAGAATCTTCCATTTAAACTTACTAAATATATGAAGAATAAAATGCTCCCCACCTTGAGGAGAAAAATTTAGTGAACTACCACAAGGAAGAAAGATATTCTTTTATTAAAAAAAAGATCAATGAAATCACAAAAAACCCTGCTATCTAAAAGATGTGGTTTTAGGACAAAAACCAAACAAACCTCTAAACATACAAACATCAAACTAGAATCAGGCTAGGTTATGGGAAAAAAACACATTTTAAGCTTTCCAGTGATGTGTATATCTTTCATGCTATTAACACTTGAATTTATTTCTCACTTAATGATGCAGTTTAATGATTTTTCCCACCATTTTCAAGAATTTCTCAGAAATGCAAAATCAGCCCCAGTATTCCCTTCAAAGTTTTCAATTGTATATGTCAGACAATAAGGTTCTCCAATAGGTGCATTGTTTCATAGAACTAAAGCTACGACATTTTGAAATTAATTTCTTTAAACATATATTCTCTAAAAGAGCAAGTGAGTTAATATTTTTAGTGCCTAATAGGATGATGTATTTGTTAATTTACATCTCTGCATAATTTCCAGAGAGGCAAAACTGAAGCCTGCTTGATTTGACAGATTCATAAGACAAATGGATATATGAAACAGAAAAGTGATTTCACATTTTGAAAATATGTTTTAAGCAAGTGGAATATGTGTAAATCCCTAGACTAAGAACTCTAGCATTTTAACTCCAAGACCTAGAGTCTTTTATTTTTTTATTTAATTTTTTGTAGGCATCACTCCTCTCTGGTGGGAGTGGGAGGCCCAGCCTTGCTGCTGCTGGATTTGAACCGCCAAACGAGTTGGCCGCAGTTCCACACTCAACCACTATGCTACTGGGGCTCAGCCAACCTAGAGTCTTTTAAAGTTGTCTAATTAGCTTCTCTGTTTTCTACATAAAACTTTTTCAAGAAATACAACATTTCAGTGACTAGCTGTGATGTGAGGCCCACAATGGAGTTTTTCCAACTTTCATCTCAAAAAGTATGTGAGGGTAAAAGGTGTCTAATCCAAGAAGAATGTTATAAAATTGAGAGTAATTGATTATGACTTTCAAAATATGTGAAGCAACATTCAGGTTAGGTCAAAATCAACTTTGTTCTCACCGTTAACCTTTGGTTATTCCAGTTTGATACTGGTGCCAGGCAGGAAAGGATTGTACTCATAAAACAAATAGCACACCCTCTTGATGAAATGAAAACTCACCAGACTGGCTTATTGGTGAGCTCCTATACCTGGTGAAACAATGCACCTTTCATTGAATTCATGAACATTGTCCTATGTTGGTGTGAGTACGTATTACATTAATCTATCAGGCATCAAGTTACTTTTTAAATTTAGGTAACGGTAAAGAAAAAATAAAGTAAAAGATTTCTTGCCTTCTCATCCCATAAGTCATTCATAATCAGTTAATTGTTAATATTATAGTTTTAGGTGACATCAAAATGATTTCCTTTCACATATCTAGAATCTAGATGTTTAAAACATCTCCCGACTGAGCCCCGGTGGCATAGTGGTTGTGTGTAGGACTGCAGCCCACTGGCTTGGCTGTTCAAATCCAGCAGCAGCTCTCTAGGAGCAAGGCTGGGCCTCACACTCCCACCCGAGGGCAGTGATGCCCCCCTCCCACCAAAAAAACAAAAACAAAGCAAAACAACAGCAAAAAACATCTCCCATATTTCTTTTGATAACTAGTTGAGAATAAAAAGAAGAATCTCTTACCCAGTACTTCACTATAATACTGGTCCCAAAACTGAAAATATTCCTGCTGGAGCCAGATGTCAAAGAAAAGTGAGAACATTGCATTTTTCACTCTTTCCAGAAAGGTCATTTTGTCTGATAGTGCCAGCATAGGGGTGGGCACATAGGAAAGTGGAGCTGGAAGTTGGCCACAGAATTTCTCCATTGTGCCTCCCAGCGAAAGCCTTAGTGTATACACAAAGGGGACTCCCAGCACTTCAGCGATCAGTTCTCCACAAGGCAGTACAGGATCGATAATCATTACATTATAATTGCCCTCCTTTAACTTCTTCATGAATGTTTGATTGTAGATCGCACTGTCACACAGTTTTTTCACATATGGAATACATTGAACAAAAAATTCATGCAGTTTTACTGCCGACTGCCAGGATGGCAAGCTGGGCATCACATTAACGGCTAAATCCAAAAATTCATTGAGGCTATTGAGAGCGTTCTCAGGGGTTTTTTCCTCTGGAATCAGTTCGAAGTTCAGTGTCGAGTTTTCGTTACTGATGAGAAAAGTGTTTGGAGAAAACAGCACTGTCACTTCATGTCCTTTTTCTGTGAGTTTCCCCAGAATGGTCTTGAGGTTCAGCCAATGGCTCATGTCGCAAGGCCACACAAGTATCTTGCCACAGTTCCCACAGCCAGTGCAGCACAGCTGCAGCAGAAGGAACGCAGAAACCCACTTCTCAGGCCTCATGACAGCAACTGCTTCAGGCACTGCCCTGCAGGTATTTGAGTCTTTACTAGGCATGAGTAGAAATTACAGGGCAGATAAAAAAATAAAAATTAACTTTCAGAGATATAAAAGGAACTTTAACACAGAGAACTTTGATTTGGGTCCAGATTGGGTGCAGCACTGCATGATAGCTTTTGGTAAACAAGAAGGAATATTTTAAACTTTTGAAAGAAATGGTCCTCGCATTGTTCTAAATTTGTTAAGAAGTAAGATATTTTTAATTTGATAACTTCTAAACACAACGGGCTGAGCAGTCTAAATTTATTAAATCATTTAACAATGTGATGCATTGTACTGAACAGGAAACAAATTCCTTTTGCCATAAATTGATTTCGACTCATAGCAAGCGTGTATTGAACATAATGATTGATAAAACAAAAAGGCATACTTCAATGTCAGACACATACATCACACATAAAAAAGAATATTCCAAGTCTAATACAAAAGAAGATAGTGTTTTAGGACAAAAGAAACAAGCTGTCACACTCATGTAAAAGGAGCTGGAAAGTAGTCTTGAATGAGGACTGCATTTTAGGTGAGGCTAAGAGCAAAATTAGCTAAAGATACTGAAAGTGAATAAAAGAACATGATATAAAGATTGAAGATAAGGAAATCATTGTCATGTAAGTGGACAGTTGTCAGTTTAATGTGCATGTAGCAGGAACCTAGGACTGGTGCATAAAGGAGAAATTTTAATTAGAATAGCAGGATTAATAGAATCTCAAATGTTATCTATGGGCTCAATTTTAATCTTTATAAGCACATATCTGTACACCTTGCCAACTCATATTCAGAAGATCATCTTTTTTTCTTCTTAAAAAACCTTTCTGATATATATCAGAAATATATGCAACTATAGTTATATATATAAAATTGTAGATATATACATAATTATAGATATATATAATTGTAGAGACAGTAAAGCAGAAGTAGGGGTATGGATTTAAAAGGCATATCAGAAGGCAGGAATTAGTGACAGTGTCATCAATAGAATGTTGGTTGGGAATTGAAATTTCATAAAATCCAGCAGTACCTCTTCTAAGTATGTATTCTAAAGAACTGAGTGTCATAACACAGACATATGTACACACCTACTCATTGCAGCACTGGATAGCTTAAAAAGATGGAATAAACCTAAATTCCCATCAGTAGAAGAATGGATGAAGAAACTCTGGTATACACACACAATGGAATAGTATGCATTGTTACAATACAATGGCAAAAACACAAAACACCACATAGCATGAATGGACCTGGAGAACATAATTTCATGTGGATGAAATTAGCCAATTGCAAAAGGAAATATATATATATACATATATATATATATATGCACTCAATCATTTTATTTGGGGATTGTGCATCATTTATCATAACCCATACACACATATATCATGCCAAGTACCTTCAGATGTCTGCTGCCATCATCATTCTCAAAACACTTGCCTTTTTACCTGAGTCCTTGACATCAACTTTTCATATTTTCCCCTCCTCCCTGCTTTCTCCTCCCTCATGAACTCTTGATAATTTATAAATTATTATTTTGTCATATCTTACACTACTCCACATCTCCCCTCACCCATGCCTCCATTGTCCATCCTCCAGATAGGAGGTTATGTGTAGATCCTTGTAATCAACTCTCCCTCTCTGTCCCACCTTCCCTTCACCCTTCTGGTATTTCCACTCTCACTACCGGTCCTCAGGCATTCATCTGTCCTGGGTTCCATATATTTCCAATTTCCATCTGTACCAGTGTACCTCTTCCAGTTTAGCTGGATTTGTAAGGTAAACTTGGGATCAGGATGGTTGGGGAGAGGAAGCCTTTAAGAATTAGGGGAAAGTTGTATGCTTCATTGTTCTTTCACTGCAGCCTCATTGGCCTGTCTCCTCCCTGTGACCCTTCTGTAAGGGGATGTCGAATTGCCCACAGATCAGCCTTGGATCCCCAACCTGTAAGGGGCAAATATTTTATGAGACCACTGATATAAGGGAAAACAACAACAAAACACAAAGCAAGATAAAGATTTCATACGAAGATATTGGCGACTGCCCAGCAATAGAGAGGGCATGGAAGAAAAGATAAAGTAATGGATGCTGATGGGTGTTAACTTGGGTGAAATCAAAGGTAATAGCTACTAGAGGGTGATGATTATACAACTCTTCTTAATTTGATTGAACTCTTGAACCGTATGATATGTGAATTATATGCCAATCAAATTGTTGGGAAAATATTAGTCCACAAGAAGGAGAAGATAAACAAGGAACTGTTGAATGGTGAACGATTGGGGGGTGGGGCTGATTAATAGGTTAAACTGTTTAATACAAAGCTGATGATCTGATATGCAAATCTCCACCAAAGTAAAAATAAATAGACTGTTTTTTAAAAGGCCAGAATATTAGTTTTGAGAAAAAAGGTAAAATTTTTTATGACTTATGAGAAATCAGAGGCAATATCGTGTCTGAGTAACCAGAGCATGATCATCTAGTAAAAACATGAAACACTAAAAGAGGGGTAGCACAAAGACTATGACTATTGTTGTTGTCATCATCAAGTCAGTTATGCACATAACTATGCACAACAGAAGAAAATATTACCCAGTCCTGCACTCTCCTCAGAGCTGTTCTTATGCCTGAGCACATTGTTGCAATTACTTTAAAAATTCATCTTATTGTGAGCTTTCCTCTTTTTCACCACCTCTTCAGTTTGCTAAGTATGACGTCCTTCTCTAGAGACTGGTCTTTCCTGACATTATGTCCAAAGTTTGCAAGAAAAACACTTGCTATCTCTGCTTCTAAATGCACTCTGTCATATTTCTTGCTAGATCCATTTGGTCCTTTTACTTTCAATATTCTTCTATTACTATTCAATATTCAATACTATTACTATTCAATATTCTTCTCCAGCACCACAATTCAAACTCATCAATTCTTTGGTAATTTTTATTCAATGTCAAACTAATACCTACTTATAAAGCAAATGAAAATACTTGGACTTGGGTCAGTTGCACCTTAGTACGCTAAAGAAGTTAATAGCCAAAGATTTACCGAATATAACATGTCTTTGATCTGCTGATCTGCTTTGAATACTAATCATGAATCAAAGCAAGACAAAATATTTGAAAACCAAACTTTTTTTTTCCCATTTACCATAATGTTACCTAATGGTTCAGTGTGAGGATTTAGGTCTTCTTTACATTAAGTCATAGCCCATATGAAAGATTACAATCCTTGATTTTGAAACTTGAAACAACTGCTTCAAGTTCTTCTCAAATTCAGAAAGCAAGTTTGTGTTATCTGCTTTTCGAAGGTTATTAATAAGTCTTTTTCCAATCCTCCAATCCTACATTCTTCTTCATATAATCCAGTTTTCAGATTATTTGCCCTGCAAACAGATGGAATAATATGAGAGGATAAAATGCTGACACACTTTCTTTGATTTTAAACTAGGCATTCCCTTCTTCTGTTTGCACAACTGCCCCTTGTAAAAGTTCCAGGAAAGCACAAAAATTCCATTGTTCTGGAATCCCTCTTTTTTCAAGGTTATCTACAGTTTCTTATGATTCTCATAGTTAAACAACTTGGCATAGTTAATACAACACAAGTAAATATTTCTCTGGTATTCTCTGTGTTTAGCCTACATCTATGTGATATCAGCAATAACATCTCTTGTTCCACAGCCTATTCTGAATCTTGCCCAAATCTCTGACCACTTGCTGCCAATGTATGGTGCAACTGTTCTTTGAAAATCTTTGGCCAGATTTTACTTTCATGTAATATCAGTGATATTGCTCTATAGCTCGAACACTCTGTTGGGGCACCTTCCTTTTGTTGAATGAGTTTAAATATGGATCACTTCCAGTAAATTGGCCAAGTAGCTGTTCTTCAAAATTTCTTGCTTGATCAATGAATGCTTTCAGTGCTTCATCAGAGTGCTGAAGTATTTCAATTGGTATTCCATACATTCCTGGAACTTTATTTTTGGCTAAACCTTGCAGTGCAGCTTGACTTTTCCTTGAGGACCATTGGTTCTTGCTCACATGCTAACCCATGAAATGGTAGAATGTTGACTGTTTGTTTTGGTAGAGTGACTCTCTGTATTTCCATTTTCTTTTGAGGCTCCCTGCATCATTCAGTATTCTACCTATAGAATTTTTCACTATTGCAACTTATGGCTTGACTTTTTCTTGAGTTATTTCAGTTTTAGATATGCTGCACATGTTCCTCCTTTTTGGTTTTTTAACTCTGGGTCTTTACACATTTCATTATAGTATTTTACTTGGTCTTCTCAAGTTGCCCTTTGAAAGTTTCTCTTTGTCTTTTACGTCATCATTTCATTTTCTTTACCTATTCTATGATTAATAGCACATTTCAGTGTCTTGCCTGACATCTAAATGGATGGTTTTATCCCTCTGTATTTTAATGACCTTTTAGTTACCTCATGAATGATATTCTTGATGTTCTTTCACAACTTAGTAGGTCTTCTGTCTTTAGTGTTCATATCTCTTTTGGAGATATTCTGAAAATTCAGGTAGGGTAGATTCAAGGTTGTATTTTGGTTCTTGTGAACTTGTTTAAATTTTCTTCATTTTCACCATTAACTTACATATGATCAGTGGTTGAGTGGTTATGTCCTGGACTGCTAACCTCAAGGTCAGCAATTTGAAATCACAAGTAGTTCTGAGGAAGAAAGATTGGGTTTTCAATTCCACTAGCAAGTTACTCAGGGTCTCTCAAGGGCACTTTTGCACTGTCTCACAGGGTGACTATGAGTCGCCATGACTCAGTTGGTTGCAGTGATAATTGATGGTCTGTTCCACAGTCCACCCCTTGGCAGTCAGCCACCACTGCTCTATGAGTTTGTCATACTGTGGTGACACTGTGTGTTACTGTGACACTAAAAGCTATGTCACTGATATTTCAAATACCAACAGATCACCCAAAGTGAAGAGGTTTTGGTTGAACTTCTGAACCAAGAATAGACAATGAAGGTTTCAGCTGCCCACCTCAGAGGAAGCAGTTGAAGCGCACTTCATGAATTGTGTCAAAACATTGTAAAGTACTGGATACAGAACATTGTCAGAAATCGTGTCTCGGGAGGGATTCATTGGGTCAGAGGACACTTAAAATGAGAGGAAGAGCTGCTTTCTTGGAGTGGAGGCAGCCACTGTGATGTGAGTGTGGTAAAGACTTCAGGATCTTCATTTGATGAAGGGGCCAGACTCAGAGAAAGAAGAAAAAACTGCAGCAACTCTTTACTGATTGTAGCTTGAAATGTGTGAAGTATGAATCTAGGAAAATTGGAAGTCATAAAAATGAAATGGACAGCATCTAGACCGGTGTCTTGGCATTAGTGAGCTGAAGAGGACTGATATTGGCCATTTTGAATGAGAAAAATCCTGATTTACTATCCTGGGAATAACACAATTAAGAGGATGAGTTACATTCATTGTCAAAAAAAGACATCTTCTTCACACTGGGTTTAATAATTCTTGGTCCTTGCATTTCATATAACATATGATTTGGGCTTTCTCAAATTGCCCTTTGAAATTTGTTATTCAGCTCCTTTACTTCATCCTTTTCTCCATTTGACTTAACGAATCTATAAATAACTGCAAGTTTCAGAGACTCTTCTGACATCCACTTTGTTCTTCTTTTTCTTTCCTGTCTTTTTAATTACATTTTGCTTTCTTCATGAGATGGTCTTTTGTTTCTCAACAATTTCATTGGCAAGTAATTTCCATATCATATAATTCAATAGTTCAATCATATCAAGGAGAATTGTACTCTCACCCCCGAATCTATTTTAGAACATTCCCTTCACCCATGGTTTAATATCCTCTAGATGAGTTATGCAATCACAATCCATTCAAGCACTCACTCGCTCCTCCCACCAACATTATTCATTCCTGAAATCCCCTTACCCTCACTGTCATCTAGCCCTGCTGCCCTGTATTCCTGGTAACCCCTCGTATTAGTTATTCTCATTATGTAGCCATCCCTTTTGTACTTCACAGCTTGGATACACAACAGAAATAAAATCCCATTAAGGTGGTAAGGATAAAAGCATAAAAGTATACAGAAAAATACAAACAGTTCATAAGAAGGAAAAGACCTCTAATAACTTTTAAAAATCCAAGGAAGAAATTTCTGTCATGAAACCAGTATGAGATACTTGCACCCAGAACAAATTCAGAGAATCTATAGGATGGTCAATTGGCCAGATATCAAGATCCTGAAAGGTAAGGATGGCAAGACTTCATCTTACATACTTTGGTCATATTGTCAGGAGAAGTCAGATCGTGAAGAAAGACATCATATTTGGGAAACTGAATGGGCATGTAAGCAAGAGAGGGTTTGGAAGAGATAGATAGACTGAGTGGCTGAATCAGTAGCCTAGACATAAGGAACAGCCATGATAATGGGTCAGGAAAGTTTCATTCTGTTGTGCATGGGATCAAAATCAAGTCGCTGCTGACTTGAGGGCACCAAACAAGAATATTTCGTGCTACTGTTTTTTCTTGGGTCTTTGGAATGACAGCAAGAGATTTCCTCCTAAACCGGAAAGAATGACCTTTATGCTGGTTTTTGATGCCAGAGGAATTATGACTTTTGTTTAGGTGAACTGACACTGATGAGGCTGTAAACAGCCTGGGATTGAACATTTTCTGCCCTGGGATTATGTGCCCTGACCAATAGACAAAGCAAGCTAAGTGTCTGTATCCTACCAGGCAAATGAAGTGACTGCTACCTACTAAGAAGACAGTGGTTCCTTTGTGCTGTCTTTCCCGCGACACCCCCCCTCCCCCCACCAACACATACACACCTCAACTAGGAGGGTCCAGGCCTTGGCCTTGACATGGAGTTGTTTGCATGTGCAAACAGGGCTGCAAAGTTGTTTTCTTCAGACAAACAGAGAAGCAGCAGGGAGAAAGAAAGGAAAAGAAGCAGAAGGAGAGAAGAGGCAAGAAACCTAAGAGACAATAGCTGGTCAAATGACTGGAACACTGAGGATAGCAAGAGACTCATTGGGGTTGCCCTGCAGAGCAAACAGTGACAGGTTCAGAAGAGGCCTGTAGCGGGAAGAAGACCTGAAAGGCTATCCATCCTCACTGACCTCAGTGTTAGCCTGTCGATCTGGACTCTGAATTGTATCCTGTGTCATACCTTGTGTATGAAACCAAACAAGCAAGCAAACACCCTGAACTCTCAGCCTGGGAGTTGGTTCTGAGTCATAGTGACCCTATAGGACAGGGTAGAATTGCCCCTGTGATTTTATGAGACTGTCACTCTTCCTCCCTGATTATTATTATTATTTCCTGAATAAATCATGTAAGCATGTGGGGAAATATTCAATTTAAAAGCAAATAGGAGAATGTACTGTAACATCCATTATAATTTTGGACTGTTCTCAGCCAGCACAGTAAAACTAGGACAATATGTTAAAGCCCCAACAATTAGAAAGAAGGCCATATGAGCACCATTATTTTCAAAAGTTGTAATTGTTCATGTGGAATGCAAAGGAATCTACAACCAGCCACTACCATCAAGTTGCAGTTGTACACTGAGTGAAAGTAGAAGATATGCAAGATATGCTGTGCAAGATATGAAAACAATCATAATTTATTACGGCTTTATGAGGGTGGAAGGGTTGGGGAGTGAGGGAAGAATGAGGAGCTGATACCAAGGGCTCGAACTGAAAGAATTTTGAAAATGGTGATGGCAACATATGTACAAATGTACTTGAGACAAGTGATGTACATATTGTTATAGGACCTGCAAGAACTCCCAACAAATTGATATAATAAAAAAATACACACACAGAGAGAAACAGCCTCATAGACACTCTGAGGAAGGTTCATTCTATAGATGTTCAGGAAAGTGTAAATCTGGGTTTCCCACAGACTTTTTTTACATAACTTTTTCCTTGCTGGGTTTGGGAAGTCTTTTGAATGTTCTGTCCAAGAAGAGTAATTTTGTTATCCAAAAAGTTGAAATAGATATGAAAATACACAGAACCATTTTCCTACTTCATAAACGTCAATTTCAGAAGAATTAGGGGTATCAATAGTAAAAGTCTCTAATCTATTTAATAAGGCATTATCGTAGACTGGGTTCTCTAGAGGTGTCAAGCTAGCAAAGCCTATAGAGATATATAAATTGGTGGCTAGACTGGCTCTATACCTAAATGGGACCTCTTTTGACTGATATTTGGAAATTCTCAGTTGGTCTAAAAAGTTAACGTGCTCAAATGCTAATCAGAACTGCGAACAACGCAGAGGCAGCTAAGAAGAGAAGTGTGGACACTGACGTCTCACCAACCCGGCCTTGAAGACCCCATGGGTCTGGTCGACCTGTGGCACACATGAGGCCGCCAAGGTTTGCAATGTGCTCCGTGGCAACTTTTTTTTTTGTTTTTTGATAACCAAGTCTGTCTTTTCATGAGTGCATTTAGGAATTGCCTTGCTACTTTTATCTTATCCAAAGATTAGTATTTGGGGGATTTTCCACCATATTTCCACATGTCGCTTTTTTCTCATCTATTTTCACCACACACAACTGAAGGAGAGTTATTGTAAAGAAAACACCAAATGCTTTCAGTGAGCGGAAGGTGCCCGCCTCATTGTGATATTAGTTTACAATTTCTAGACACTGCTAATACTTCATGCAATTGCAAACAAAAGATGGATTTTACCAGCTCTTTTTAATAATATATCTCAAGTTGAAAAAAAATCCATTGTAGATATTACTTTTTCATATATGTTTGGTAACACCAGGAGCACAATAGATCTAAGTAAAGAAAATACTTAATTTCTCACATATGGGATTTCTGTAACTCAATAATTATCCTGTAAGGATTAGATGTTGAGAAATTTCTTGTTGACAAAAACTCTCCCACACATTATATAATCTGTCATGGCTTCCTTTTAAAAGAAAATTTAAAGGGAAACATTAGTCAGCGTAAGACATGAACAAATAGCTCTTTGTCCTTTGCACTGCATACCCCTTCCCCAGCCAGAGTCACACCCAGGGTCCAGCCTGAGCTATTTCCCCAAGAAGATTTCTGGGTTGGGTGCATTTTTAAAGGACCTAGTTCTCAACGAAGCCAACCTAAGCCAACTCATGGCTCCATTGGACATTCCAGGGCCTGATCCAGTCAAGGAGGGGTGGAGGAAACAAAAGGAGAAGGAAGATAAGGATGAAAAGAAGGAGAGAGATGAAGGTCCTCCCTGTGACCCAGTGAACTGTGATGAGAAGATCATGGGGCTCTTGGAGCTCCTAAAACCTGAGATCAAAGATGTCCTTGAACAACTCAACCTGAAAACCACCTGAGTGCAGCTGCAGATCCTCCGAATGGAGGATGGCAACAACTTTGGGGTCGCTGTTCAGGAAAAGGTGTTTGAGTTGATGACCAACCTTCACACCAAGCTGGAAGACTTTCACACCCAAGTCTCTAAGTATTTCTCAGAGTGGGGCAATGCAGTGGCCGTGGCAGCCAAGCTGTCCTGTGGGGGTGACTACTGGCAGCTAGTGCAAGAGCTGCATGAGGCAGAGATATCCAACTGATGATCACAGAGATCCAGAACACTTATGCTGTGCTGTATGACATCAATCTGAAGAACTTCAAAAAGCTGAAGAAGCCAAGGGGAGAGTGGAAGGGAATGATCTCTCGAGGGTCTCCACTCTCATTTTGTGATGAGTTCAGCAGAAATGCTCCTGCCTATATGGGAGACATACCTCCTAAGTCTCCCCTTACCTTGCCGCCCAGGAGCAATAAATTATTTTTTAAAAAGACATGAAAATAGCAATAATCTATAAATTATCAAGGGTTCATGAAGGAGGGAGGGTGGGGGAGGAAGAGGACACATGGGCTGATACCAAGCGCTCAAATAGAAAGAAAATGTCATGAAAATGATCATGGCCACATATGTACACATGTGCTTGACACGATGATAGTATATAGGGATTGTGATATGAACTGTGTGAGCCCTAGATCATGTGATTTTAAAAAAAGAAAAGAAAATGCAGTGTTTTAAAAAACCATTTCCAGCAGACATTAATTTACTACTTTTTCATACAGAACTTTATAGGAGTTCAATCAGTGTTTTGTCATTGCAGATGTCTATGCACTTTGGTTATATTCCACAAAAGTATAATTCTTTATGCTGTACAGAGCATTTCTCCACTTGCAATTTTGCCATCAACCCAATTCCATGAAATCAGTTACTTCCTTTTAAAAGGTAGAAGAACTGTGATTCAACAATTTACAGTTCTTGCTTGCGATCACACAGCTAGCAAGTTGCATGTGAATCCAGAAACTTAATGCTTGCCAATACCCATTTCCTTATTTGAGAAATGCATATAATATCAACATGTTAAGGAAGACAGATTTTTGAGATATATAACATTTGCAATGGTGAAAAAAGAAAACATAATCAAGTCACAACAGAGTATGGCTTGCTAAATTCTAATTACCATACTACCAATGGTACAACGAAGTTTTAATTTTCTTGCATATATTTTATTTATAAGTGTGATTTGTTCAACATCTTCTCTCTAGTGTATGAAAAGATTAGGAGTATAAGTGATGGAAAAATATTTCTACATAAAGGTAAGACGATGTCACCCAGATATTATTTCTAAATGATAAAATTAACATTAAATGACAGTAAAGATTTTCCTTCACTGAAACCCAGGGTCTTGGCACTTGTTTTCCCCTTTACCTCATTTTCCTTACTAATTGAGATATTCAAAGAAAAAGATCCTTCTTTGGAACTCTCCTTTTTATGATTTTAGCACATTCCATTTATAGCCATCTAACAGTTTACAAACATTGTGCGTGTCTTCTCATTGGATGCTAGCTTCATGCGAGTCAGTACAGAGGAAAGTGATAAGCATGTGAGGATGTTCATGAAATACTTTTTGAACAAATAAAGCAACACAGAAGGAGGGAAGGGAAAATGGGAGCAATGGATAAGAGAAATAAAACAGAAGGATAAAAGAAGATAGAAAGGAAAGCAGGAAGGAACACACGAAAGGGTAGAAAGAGAAGGAGTTTATAAAAGGAACCCTAATTGGCTTAGACAGTTCACATTAGTCTGTGAACTAAGAAGTGTGATTTTAAGAGGTTTGAGGCAAGGAAACCAAGTTATCATCAAAGGATCTAGAAAAATAAATGGAAGAGGAGGAGAGGTCCTTCCAGTCCAAGGACCCAGAGAGGCCTAGAGGAAGAAATAGGAGGTAAGGTAGACTGTAAGCTCAAGTTTTTGTTTGTTTGTTTGTTTTTTTAATAAAGATGTAGTGGATGCTCGTTGCATAAGAAGTTCAAAACCACCAGCCATTCTGTGGGGGAAAGACCAGTTTTCTAGTCCTGGAAACTCCCAGGGGCGGGGTCTCCATGTGTGTAGGGGTTTATATAGCTAGCATAGCAATGGGCTTGCTTGTTTTTGGAAAACAGTAAAGAACAGAGAAGACCAAACTCACTGCCATCCAGTCAAAGCTGACGCACGGTGGCCCCTGGGGGTTTCTGAGACTGCCTCTGTCCACTCTGCCACCAGAGTTCCTCTCTTGAATCAGGAAATACAACAGGAATTTGCCAGGGGATATTCAGTTTTTGTTGCTCACAAACACACATACACACTCAGGTGCATGATTTATTGTTATTTTGAGGGTGAGATAGCTGTGGGCACAATTATCATATTGCGTGTCATAATTATCCCTTTAAAGGTAATTCCGTTTATGATTAAAGATTTATTTACACACGAAGAACCATTTTCCATACAGGCACAAGATAAGTTGTGTTAAGGCACTATCACAAACATACATCACCATTTCATTTTTAAGAATGTCTCACACAACATCGATCAAGGAACTTTGTAGAATCAAAGTGCAATAGCTTGGCTTCAGTTTGGTGCACGCCATGGCCTCAAATATTTTACTGCATGAATAATAATAATAATAAATGCTTGTGTGCTACACTAGGTCATCAATAATTAAGAAAATGTGTAGACTTACCTAGAACTTTGCTGTAGTACGAATTCCATTCTCCCCAGTAGGATTGAAATATGTAATCTTGCAGAGGATAAGATAAGATGTTTTTAACCCTTTCACCAAAGGTCATCTGGTCGGTGAGCTCTGACAGGGCGGCAGGCACGTAGGAGATGGGCGCAGGCATTTTACCACAGTGCCGCTCCACTGTGAAGGCTGGAGAGAACCTCAGTGTGTACATGAATGGAATTCCTAATTTCAGAGCAACCAGATCCCCACAGATTGTGACGGGGTCTGCCACCAACACATCAAAACCACCCTTCTGAAGTTTGGCCATTAACTTGGGGTTATTCAATACTCCCTCACAGATTTGTATATTAATTTGAAAGAATGTATCTAGGAGTTTCCCTAATTCTTTGTAGAAATCCCAGAGTGTGAGAGGGGTTGGTCGATGGTCTATCCATAGCATTATCATATGTTCAATTAAAGCATCTATATGCCTCTTTGTGAAGGAAACAGGTATCACCTCAAAATTCACAGAAGAATCTGTTTTGGAGTTGATGAATAGAGTTGCGGATGAAGCCAGTACAGTCACACTGTGATTCCTTTTAACTAGTTCTTCTAGAATGATCCTAATATTTAGCCAGTGGCTACCATCTGTAGGCCAAATTAACACATTTCCACTTAGAACAATGTTAGTCAGAATCCAATTATAAAGCAGTAGCTGGAAAAACTTCTTTGGCATGGTGATATTCAAGATGGAAACCATCTTACTGTAAATCTTTTAAAATGAAAACAAAAAGCAAAAATTTTGAGTGTGACATAGATTATTTTTTCAAATTAAACAAAATTCAGTACAATAGCTATGCTCATTCATAGTTCAATTTGTTGATAGATTAAAAAGAAAACAAAATTCAAATTCTTAAGCATATTTATATTTGATTGCAATGATAGAATAAAATATGGTCCTATTTTAAAAGAAAAGAAAAAAAGGCAGTCTAGAATGCTGCTATATTTGTTTTCTGTTAAAATTGCTATCATTTATAAAATGTGTATTCAGTGTAATATATATTTTCAGCATAAGTTAGCATAAAAATAAGAACCATTTTCTGCTGACATTTTGTCAAAAATGCTTAACAACAGCAAATTAGATGATTTATTTCACAAGGTATTTTCATGTACATTGTTTATTTTTATTAACACAGTAGCAGAAAGGATTTGATCCATTTTGTGGATAACGAAACGAATGTTGAGTTACACAACCAACATATGACAAAGTAGTCCAATTGAGTGAACCAATTATGATTCCTTACAGGTTGTCCATAGTATGATGCCCTATCTCTGTACATTTTAGGAACTTTGGTAACTCACAAGGACCAACATTATTATTATCTTCTTATGGCTCAAATTAGGAAGAAAATAGATAAATAAAAATGTTCATCTATGATGCGGGAAAAAGTGTTCATTTATAAATTTAAGACCAAAGGAGTTGAAGAGTGTACATTTATTTGCAGATCTATTCTTCCCTTAATAAAGATTTTTGTTTCTAATCCCTCAGTAGAGACATTAGAGAATTCACTCTTCTGAATATGACACAAGTTGAGGAGATAGGGTCTCAAGTTCTGAAAGAACCAGTAGATTTTTATTCAGGGCTGAGTTAATTTAGGTGGATCCTGAAATTTAAAAGTTTCAGATTCATAGACTGATTTTTTATAAATATTCGACTCTGAGGCGTTACGTAGACTTACTTAATATCAATGTTCTCAGCTGTAAAGGAGATGATGAAGCTAATTTGTTATATTGTTCTGTAGATTAGCAATAATGTATGCAAGACTGCAATGAAAAATGGTTATTTTCAAGCAAGAATTTAGTAATACTAGCAGATTTTACTAAATTAGCTGAACTACTGACCAGTAAATCAGTGGGCTAACAGGTTGACTAGATATGGATTCAGTGATATAATTGGTATTCTTATAATGAATTCAAATGAAACAAAACTGAATATGTAAAAATGGTATTTGGAAGTTAAAATCACTAGGGGCTGCTCACAAAAAATGGTATAGATGAAGTAATGTAGTTAAAAAGATAGAAACTAGGAATATAAGATACAAATTAAGAAATGAGTTCACAGAGGTGAGCAGTGTTGAGAATGAAGCAACTCTCACAGTCAGGCCCATATTGACTGCAAGCCACTGAGGCGTCCTCTGACTTTTGGGTTCTGGTGAAAGAAAATGACACTGCGAGAGAGCCTTGTGAAAGGTCTACTAATGGAGACTAGTTAACCATTCTATAAAGAAAACAGGATGGGAAGAGAAGCTAGAAAAGACCTATCTAGGAAAACTAAAACGAAAGGTTCAATACTAAATGTATTGCTCTGTAGGGAAGGACTTTAAGCTTTGATAAAAAATGCTTTAACTTGGCTATGAGAAATGAACACTTTGGAGTGACGCACATCCAAACCAGCTGTAGGTCGTGCACTTTGGGTTACACTGTTTCCCGGTGCGTGGTCAGCACCTTGTTCATGCTAGGGATCGATTATTCTTGCTTTTGTTTTTAAAGACAGGCTATTTTTCCCATTCAATGCTGATGTATAGTGTTTACAATTTATTTCTGATGCATAAATTCTTAGAGGTCATTCTCCTGTTCCTTGGTTAGTTTTTATCCTCCCCTTTGCTTTCAATGTGGCCTAATGATATTGGCAAAGATATGTAATCTTTATATATTCTGAAAAATTTATCATTAAAATGTTCTCATTCTCTTCTTAAATGTGCCCATAATTTGGACAGTTTCTTCATGTTACTGTTAGTATAAATATAAAAATTAAATTTACCTGCTTCAATTTTAAAGAAACATTGCAATCTGTAGAAACTTTTTCTCATTTTCTTTTAGATGCTGCTTATGAAGTTGTCTGATGTTAGAGCCTGAAAGAAATTCTCAGGCAACCCTGGAAGACAACAGACTCACATAGAGACCTATGCCTTAAGGAATAACAGGTTACCTAGTGATGGCATGCCCTAATTAAAAGTCTTTCAGCAAATTTTAAAAAGGCTAAAAATAGGATTACAAAAGCTGTATACCATATATGCATGTGCATAAACTGAATCTTTCAGCACCCTTTTAAATGCAGGTATTTGTGGAAAAATTAGGTGCGTTGGTTGATATTTGGGTTAGCTTATACTTGAGTATATATAGTACATTGAAAAAACAGTAGACTGTATCCAAAGACATTTAAATCTGCATTACCTGCTGCAATCTCAATTGAAATTAAAAAATGAAGCATTGCTGTTGCTCCTTTCCCTAGAACTATGATTATTGCGTGGAAGCTTTGGTGTAAAGAGAATAGTAGCTATATAAATTTTAAAGATATGCTTCTTGATAGTTCCAGGCTTTAATACTGTCATCAGTAAAATGATGACAGATTTTCTTGACAAGTTCACAGCAAGGACTGAGAGAGAAAATATATGTGAAGCAAGTGCTGCCGTGTCTAGCACATTGAATGAGATCAATACATGCTGACATTACTATTGTGGAGTTCATGAATTTGAACCAAATGTTCATGACCTGAGATAATTTTGATAACATAGCATGCAATCCCTAGCAATTAGAAGAGATTAAGGACTCATTGTGAGGTTCTTATTGAATTCCACTGTAGAGAATAATCTTATAGAACACTGTCCTATTTAGTTACTCAGGTGTGACAATCTGAGCCCTGACAGGGGAAAGGTTAAATGGATTGGTTGTAACATCTTTGTTTACAGTAAAATACATTCAAATTATAAATTAGATAGAAGTTGTCTTTTTTAAAAAATGAATTCCCTTCAGTCACATTTATTGCTTTAAATTCACATGTGAATTCTATGGTATATCAGTACATTTCTATGTTATATCAGTACATTTCTTTCTTACCTGATCTTTTGAATATGAGTGTTCGGGTCTCTGGGCATCAAAAAGAGTATTCCGTTTTAGTAAAGACAAACTTAAATAGTCATTCTAAGTCAGAAAAGTGTAATTTGATTAGAAACATGATATTATCAGAGTTGAAAGGTAATAGCATCTTTCTAAATTGTCATTACTTTCCCATGAACAAATTGTTAGGAAAGATTAGTCTCATGCTTTCAGACCCAAGATTAGAGCGTTTTGAGTACCAGGCTTAATTTACAGGCACAATCCAATGGTATACAAGATTTGGAAAAACCATTAGCATGGGCAAAGGGAAATGTAGGGTGAATTACCAGTGTGTATAAGGAACGATTTAATCCTAAGAATTCTAACATTGAAAACACATCAAGAAAACCAAACTCATAGCCATTGACTCAACATCAGCTCACGGAGGTTCTACAGGACCGAGGAGGACTGTCCTTTGTGATATTTGAGACTTTATTCTTCATGGGAATACAGACTCCTTTTAAAATTAAAAAATTTGTTTTTTTTTACCATGGTGTTGGTTCGTTTGGACCACTGACATTGTACTTAGCAGATCAATGCACAGTCTATGAGGCCGCCAGTGCTTCTTGATAAAAGCACAAGTGGTAAGATAAAAATATACGCACATATTCCATGGACATTTCACTATGACATTAACTAAGATGTCACACATACTCATTTCCCACTTGTCACTATGTCAACATACATCACTATGACATTTCACTAGGACATTAGCTAAGATGTTGCACATATTCAGTTGTCAGTTAGTTTAGACCCTGCCCGAAGAGATAGACACGGTTTTCTGCAGATCATGACTTCATTTTGCTTCATTACTTCTGTTTCCACACAAGTGCATTCCTTCTCTACAGTCAGTGAGATCCAGCTTTCACCTTATGATGGTGTATCTTCAGAAAACCCTGCAAGTCTATCTATGATCTTCCAAGAGACATGTGTTTTCTCTAGGTGACAGAACAAGGAGGTCTTCCTTAATGCTCCAAGAGATCAACATTTACTTTTGAATTTTGAAGGCCATGGCACAGTGGTTAAGGAGCTTGGCAGCTCATCCAGACTCCCAGAGGCTTCACAGGAGCCAGATATACAATCTGACTGCATGTGCTTCTATAAAGATTTGCTGTCCTGGAAGGCCTCTGGGCAACTCTCCTGTGTCTGCAGTATCACTATGAGTTGAAATTGACTTGCTGGTAGTGGGTTTTGCTTGGTTATGGGCAACTAGCTAGTACACCCTGCAGGGGTGATTGTTTTGGCAGATTATTACAACTGCTATATTAGCTTTTGGTCATTCCCATCCACATCTAACAATTCACACTATCCTTTGTACAGTAACCAACATATCTGAATTTTATTGATATTATGTCTTGTAATTATTTTCAAACAGAGCTTTGAGGAATGAAGGGAATGTCTACATGCCAACAACTGTCACAACAGAGAATCCACACAGTTTCTCTTTGTACAGGTTATGCAACCCAGTGTTCTGCACAGTGTACTTTGTCATCTTTAAATCACTTCTGATTCCATGAAGCTTTCCACTAATCAGCTGATAATCATTTCTAGGTCTCACACATCAGGCATGTAGAAACCAACATGACAAGGTGTACACAATAATGCACAATTCTTTAAGCAGTCTTTGACCTTTAAATTTTGTTAAAAATAAATGAAAGAAAAAATCAATGTGTAGATGCTAATGATGCTAATAATGATAGAAACATAATTCTTATCAGAAATACAAGGTATTATCTCTATCTGGGAATTGTTTCACCTCTATATTAACAACTTTGCATCTGTGTTGATGAGGCTTAACCAAAAAGGGAACTAAAATTTCAAAAACATCATACTCAGGCTCTGTAACAATTGTGAACTGTAAGTAATTGAGAAGTACATTTAGTGGTCCAAGAGGATAGTCAGACTTAAAAATTGTCAGTAGATTGGCTTTAAAATATTTTATCTTTTACAATCTCAGGAATAACTTATAAATGAATTCGGAAAAATAGAAGCTAGCTTGGATATAAAAGAAAAAAATTACTTAAAATATAATTTATTGTCAGTAAGGCAAAAGTACATAATATCCTCAAGTAAACTATCTTACATCTCTAGTTCAAAGCCAAGGCAATCCATCTGAGATCTGACCTCATATATCTAATTGGGTTGTTACCAAG
Organism: Nesogale talazaci; assembly: GCA_004026705.1. Classification (NCBI taxonomy): domain Eukaryota; kingdom Metazoa; phylum Chordata; class Mammalia; order Afrosoricida; family Tenrecidae; genus Nesogale; species Nesogale talazaci. The sequence goes on along the minus strand of PVJH01011557.1, from coordinate 14,059 downwards.
TATTTCCAAAACAATTCACCCATCCAAGTCCAAATTTCAGTGTATTACTTCCGTCCTACAATCTATTCTTTATCTTCTTCATGAACTTCACTGGTTGTATATCGGTTGTATTCATTTTTCTGTATACCGAAGTTAAAAAAAACCCCAAACTTTTAGACTATTTTAATTTTCCTTGTGTATCTTCCTGGTTCTTGAAAATCATCCACTGACTTCTATTAATTGCATTTAGTAAGTATCAAACACTAATTAAATATTTACTATATACCAGAGACTACACTAAAATTATTTCAGATATTAACCAATTCAGTCCTTTTAGCAATCCTATTAGATTTTTACAGCTCACTCTCTAATTAGCAGGAAGTGAATGTCAACAGCCTGCTGTCCTAATTGTGTAAGTGCATAGACTCATAAATGTCTTCTCAAGCTGTGTTATTTCTCTTCATTCATATACTACTTTCTGAGTACATGTTCTTACTACCGCTTTTTTTGGGCTAAAGAAGTTAGTCTCCAGGTTGCAAATGAGATCATATCCTAACAGTGTCTCTAGAAATTTGTAGGTAAGGTAGAACAGGGACATATCATTTTTATTCGTCTTATTTTATCAGAAGAACATACTATAAGCCTCTTCAGTGATTTTACACAGTTCACAGTGCCATCCACTCTCCTCGTCACATAATAACTATCTCAGTTATATATTTCCAGGGACTCATATTGTAAAGATTAGCTTTATGTCTGACTGCCATGCTTGTGAAATTATTAAAGACAAGGATATCATCTTAGTTTTTTTAATAATATCACTATCTAAGGAGAGTCTAGTAAATAGTAAAGACTTCAATTAGTGAAAATACATAATAGAATAAAAAATAAAAACATACATTAATAGGCAAAATCTATTTGATATTTAAACTAGTATATACATAGCCACAAGATATTGACTATAGATTCTTTGGTGTTAATGTCAGTGCTTACGTATTCATATATAATTTAAGGGTGGTATTATGCTTAATTCATCCAAATAAGCTTAAAAGTATAAGTTATCTTAGACCATTATGTCATTTTTCTTAAACCCACATAAATAAATATGCTATAGCTTAGCATGAAAGTGAATTGGAAACATATACTTGCATTACTCTTTATAGAGCAATGATCAGTGATATATAAGTATAAAGAATTGTCATAGAGACATATAGATGTGTTGAAACAAAGATTATGTTCAAATAATAAAGTACAAGTTCTTCTATACCCATTCCATGTACAAAAATGAATTGAAGATGGATTAAAGATATAAATGTAAAACCTTGAAATATAAATATAATCAACAAAAAATAACAACAAACTTATGAACACTAATCAAAGGCACAAGCGCACTATCAACAATGAAACATACCCCCATACAACAAAAAACACAAGGATGACAAGGGCCTCCGAAAAGGAAGACACTTAAACACATCAAAGGATTTAATCAAAAGAGCTAAAACAAAATCCACAGAAAAGAAATTTTGGCAATAATAACTGGAAAAATGAGTAATTTCTAAAATATATAGATAATTACAACACCTAAACAAAATACAGGTAATCTAATTAAAATAGGGGCAGAGAAGATCATCAGACAGCTCACCAAAAATGACATACAGGTGGCCAACAATCATATGAAGAAATCCTCACATTAATTAGTCATTTGAGAGATGAAAAATTAAAAAAAAATGAGATACCACACACCTGCATGGATAGCAAAGTAATAATAATAACACACAGTAACAAAAGCTGGAGAGGGTGCAAGAAGATTGGAACCTAGTGCTCTGCTGGAGGAAATATAAAACTACAACCCCTCAGGCACCCCGTCTGAAGCTTCCTCAAACAACGGGAGCTGAAAACATCATATGATCCAGCAATCCCTGCACTACAAAGCTTCCATAGATCTATGCACACCCATGTTGATCACAGCACTCTTCATAATAGATGGAAAGCACCCAAATGCACACCATGGATATAATGGACAAACTTTTGTACATACATACCATGGACTACTAAGCATCAATAAAGAATAACAATGAAACTATACAACACTTCATGACCTGCTTGGATTTGGAGGACATTATGTTGAGTGAAGTTAGACAAACATTCGAACAATATTGCACAAGATCATTGCTACAAGCATTTAAGATAAAGGTTATTATACAAAGCTACAGACTTTCATGCTTTCCAGGAGTGGATGGGGTGGGGGTGGCGTAGGATAGGATAAATGGTAGGCATAATAGACAGGTGTTAATTTGGTGAAGGTGAGGATAATCTTCGACAAAAAGAGACAGAAAAAAGGTAGAGGCAGGACAAGGTTAAGTTTAAAAAGGTGGGGGGGGGATAGAAACAGAGAGGGTTGAAACCTCAATAAGGTTGTAGTATACAAAAACAATCATTTGCTATGTAAACTCCCATGTAATTTACAATGAAACAGTTTTCGAGAATTGGTACATACCCAAAGCTTTACTGTAGTATGAATCCCATGAGCTCCAAAGTGTATCAAACATGTAGTCTTGGAGATGGTAGGAAATGAAATTTCTTATTCTGTCTGCAAAAGACATCTGATCGGTGAGTTCTGATAAAACAGCTGGAACATAGGAAGGAGGGTATGGTACCTTTCCACAATGCTTCTCCACTGTTGAGGCTGGAGAAAACCTCAAGGAGTACATAAATGGAATTCCCAGTTTCAAAGCTATTATATCACCACAAGGAATTACTGGGTCTGAGATGAGGACCTCAAAATTGCTCTTCTTCAGCCTTTCCATCAGCATTGGGTTCTGTAGAACACTGTCGCAGATTTCCCTGCACACCTTGTGGAAGTCGTGGATGACAACGGTCATTTCCTGATAGAATCTCCAAATGGTCGAAGGCGATGGTCTATGTGTTAGCCATGTCAGAACAAAATTCTTGATCACCTCTTCTATTCTTTCTTTGCCAAAGGGTACCTTATATGTTTCAAATGTCAGAGATGATTTGGAAGTTGGTGTGATGAAGAGCGCACCAGAAGCAACTAGGACAGTAACATTGTGCTCTTTTTTAATCAGCTCATCTATAATTATCTGGATGTTTAGCCAGTGACTGCCTTCCATTGGCCATATCAAAATCTTCCCACCCTCAGTGGTTCCTAGGATGCTTATCTGAAGAGACAGCAGCCAGAAAATCTTGTTTAACATATTGCTTGACGGAGTTTTGATGAGTTGTGAAGTGAATGAATTCTGTTTTCAAATAAAAGACAAAAATATTTCTCAGCTTTGATGCAATATACAGATATCGTACAAGTTTTTAACTTTATCAAATAAAGCCTTAACTTTATCAAACGCTATTTCTTACAGGAACTCCATATTTTAGGGTTATTTCAGGCTTAGGTGTGCTTAAAACCTCTGGCTTTGGTTTTGGTTATGATTCTTATTCTCTCATCCTTCTTTTGCACTTAACCCATCATCACTTCCTTTACTATTCACATTTTTTTATACCTTGCTCTGTTACATTCTTACTATTCAATTGTTTGAAGGTGTAGACTTGAAGATGCAAGCCATGAGCTGATAAGCCAGAGCTAGAACTCACTTGAAAAAGTAGTCACGCTGATGGGTAAGGTTTATTCAACACTTCTATATCTTGTAGAGTGTTTAGCAGAAATATGCATTACTACAATATTTATAGAACTAGAAGAAATGATAATCATGATAATATTTATAAAAATACAGCCAGAATGCTCTGTATAGGCAAGAATGGTGACGCCTTGTTTGCCGTACTTTGGACATATTGTTAGGAGAACCTAGTCCCTGGAGAAGGACATTGAAAAAGACAAAGACTTGGACTAGATTGATACAGTTGGTGCATGGATGAGGGTGGAAAGGTACCAGACAGTATTTCATCCTGTTGTACTCTGCGTCACTATGAAGCGGAACTAACTCAAGAGCACCCTGACAACTACAGCATTCATATTTGTCTGGGAATTAGCGGAGATGATTCATTCTTAATATACCTGTTCGAATGATAAATTCTATTTGTTTTAAGGTGGCTTCTTCTTATATCGCCAAACACAATCGGTCAGTGCTATTGACCATTTCATTACACTAGTACTCTCAAAGCTATTAGATTGGATCATACAATTCAGGTGGGAAAGAGCCAGAGAATCATAAAGTTGCCACCCTAAACTCCTTTCTTCTTTTAATGGTATGAACTCGCAAATGTTCTAAGTAGTGATTCTTTCTATTTTGATGTCAGTGGCTCAGTTCAAGGCATCCTAAAGTAAGATTTTGAGATGTGCATGTGATGACAGCTGTTCCATAGCTATTTTGCTAAACCAAACCAAAAAACCATACGGGTTGTGGCAGAACTGATTCTGACATACGGCAGCACTGCAGGACAGGGTGAAACTACCCTAAAGGGAAATCTTTACAAACAAGGCCATTGACTTTTTTTCTCCTATGGAGTGGGTTGTGAGTTTTATCTGCCAACTGCCAGCTACCAGGAAAGTGCTTAGCTCCTATGCCAATAAACTATTTATTTTGCTCCAGACATTAGTACAGTTGTCATGATACAATTAGTCACAGTTAGCATTTATTTTAAATTTTTTATTTATTTGCAGGGAAATAATTATAATTTTATGTAAAATAATCCTTCTTTGAGTTAATGTGTCTATTAGGCGTCTACTAAACAGTCATCTATACTGAAGGCCTCCATATGTGCTTCAGCAAGCAAAGAATACAGCCTTTAGTAGGAATTATGCTTTAACATAAAGGAAACCAAAGGCTTACAAGAAAACAATAAGCAACACCAAGTACATGGAAAAGGATCAAAGTCATCAAGGGTTTAATTTTACTTGGAATGAATGCCTATGGGAGGCATGACAATAAATGAAGTGACATATTGATTGGGCCAATCTCCTGCAAAAGATCTGCTTCAAGTGTTAAAAACCAAAAGTGTGACCTTGAGGCTTTAGGTGAGCCTGATCCAAACAAAAGATTTTGAATCACATCAGATGCATGTGAATGTTGGATAATGAATGGGGGAAACCAAAGAAGAGCTGATGTATTTGAATGGCATAGTCTTTGTGCATAATATTTGATATACTATGGATTGCCAGAAGGAACACATCTTTCTAGAGGTACATCCAGCATGCTGCCTAGAAATGAAAAGCTGTCTCATAACAGATTTTTTTTTTTTTAGGCATCACTGCCCTGGTGGTGGGAGTAGGAGGCCCAGCCTTTGCTCCTGTGAGCAGGAATTGAACCTCCATCCCAGTGGGCCGCAGTCCTGCGCACAACCACTACGCCACCGGGGCTCAGCCCTGTCTCATAACATTTTAACAGATTTTTTGTAGGCACCAGTTCCTGGAAAAGGACCATAGGTTTGGCAACATGGGTGGTCAGTGAGAAAGAGGAAAGCCCTCAACAAGAGGGCATGCCAGGAGAGCTGCAACAGCAGACTCACATTCAGCAATGATTCAGGAGAATGGCATGAGATGAGGCAATGTTCATATGCTCCTGTGCTTAGGGTCTTGTGAGTCAGAGCTGATTTGGTGTCATGTAACATCAGCAGTATATAATAAATGAAGAACTGTACAGGGAGAACTTTATGTCATTGTATAGCGACATATAAATAAATACAAATTTAAATGGAGACAGTGGTGTTTTAAAGCCATATGTCTAATGTCTCTAGTAAAAGAGACCCAAAAAACCTATTCTCTCATTTCATTCCTTTTCCTTCTCTTAACATGAGAAAGTGACAATTGCTCCCACATGCAAAGAAAGAGGAAAAATGTTTTAGGATTCTGAGGAGTAGAGATTGCTTCCAGATTTGGGGGCTGGAGGTGGGGTTTGGTAGAGAGTGTACACAAGAACATTTTCCCAGGAGTTGTGGGGACAATGCATCCGGAGGCAACAAACACACTCTGCTGATGAACTCTTGGGCCTTACAAAAAAAAACACAAAAAACCCAAAGCCCCATTCTTTTAGAACACATTTTCAGGAATATGTCTAGAATAAAGAAATCTCATCTTTTAGGACAAAACTAGTGAGGTTAAGTTTTACACAGCTGCATATTCTGTATTCTAGTTTAAAAATAAAGCAGACATTTTACTGACTTCGGGATATAAAACGGCTACCAAAAGCATAGTTTGCTAAATGTGTGCTTTTAGTTACCCTGCCTGTACTTAAGGTCCCTGAAAAACTAATCTATTATTTTCATTAAAATGTTGAAAGAGTATAGTAAAGAATGCTATTTGCTTATATCTGCAAAATCAGATGAGACTAGAGGGAAAAAAGATATCTGAAGCTAAAGTAAAATTCACAAGCAGATGCGTATATTTATCCTCTATGATGAGAGTAAAAATGTACTTTGCCTGAAAAAATTACTTTGCCTGATGGCACAAAATGGGAGAAAACATGACATTGATATCACAAACTTGATCCTTAGGTATGTGACAGAGTTTTCTACAAATCAGTTTTAAGAAAAATCGAAAGAAATTTCAGCTTAAAACTACTAGTATTATGTATCCATGCACTCATGTATACATTTATAATTCTGTACTACTATACGTATATATGTTCAGATCTATAGCCCGATATCTCTCTATAAGGAAATCCAGTGGTACAACGAGTTAAACATTGGGCTCCTTACCATAAAACCAGCAGATTAAACCCATTAACTAAGCATATGAGTCTGTCTGCTCATATTTGGTTCCCAGAAACCCTACTAGATAGCTATTCTAAACTATAAGTTTGCAATGAGTTGAAATCAACTCAACAACATTAAGTATATCCATATTCGTGTGTGTGTGTGTAAAAATTAAAAGCATAACTATTTTAAAACTCATTACAAAATAGTAATAAAAATAAAATACCCCTTTTAGGGTGATATCCTGCATCTTAATGAGCATAGTATCTAAAAACACTTATTTTAAAAATCATCCATGCTCTCACCATGCATCAGTATAGTTTTTAAAATCTGTTATATCTATGCAGACTAGAGAAGGAGCCAAGGAATTCTGCCCGTGTTGGCAAACACTTGCAAGGAAGCCAATGAGCTCACATCTACATAAAACTCTCAATTCATTGCTTCATGATATACCCTCCTCTGCTAACGTATGATCATTCTGCAGAGGAAATACCTGGGAAGAACTCAAACTATTTAAAAGTAGAACTGGAAATATTTACAAGGGAAAAATTATAAAAACAAAAAGTTAAACCACAATCTTCTAAAGGCTGTTAAATTTTTAGAAGAGAATATAAAATAAACACAATTGTACATTGCATAGTTTATCATGCAAACTTTCCAGTTTCTTACCTGAAACTTTCAGCTGGAATTTTAATATCTCTTTTATCATTGGGAAGAAGTTCAACTTAAATAAAGCCTACTTGGGCAAAAGTAATGTGATGAGAAATATGATCTGCAGGCAAGAAGAGATTATACAGATTTGCTTACGTTCAGCATGCCCTACTTAGTCCATTGTAAGTAGTTTGATCTTTTGTTAAAGGTGTATTATTCTACTATATCAGTGTTTCTCAACCTTCTGAATGCCGCAATCCTTTAATACAGTTCCTTATGTTGTGGTGATACCACCCCAACCAGAAAATTATTTTGATTGCTACTTCATAACTGTAATTTTGTTACTGTTATGAATCAAGGACCCCTGTGAAAGGGTCATTCGACCCCCAAAGGAGTCATGACCCATAGATTGAGAATCACTGTTCTAGTTCTCCTTGCAATGATTTACATTGACTACTGCTTTTGCTAGCATGATTTTTCTCTCATCAACTTCCAATTCAGTAGGACTGGCAGTATCTGAAATAACAGTAAAGATGACTAACCTCAGGATGCTGTTCATTGTTTTTAGTCACAACCAAGTTACTTTTAACCCACAGAGACCACATCCACGACATAATGAAACACTTGATCTGGTGCCCTCTTTCAATTGTTTCTGTCCCTGAGTCCATTGATGCAGTCATTGTGTCAAGCCATCACTTGGAGGGCCTTCCTTTCTCTTGCTGCTCCTCTGCCTTACCAACCGTGAAGTAGGTCAGGAATAGCAGGGACTAGTCTCTCTTGACCATGTGCCCAAAGTAAGTAAGATGAAGTTTTGTTGTCTTAACCTCTAAGGAACACTCTGCGTAGTTTTTCAAAGATGGAAGTTTTATTTGTCCTTTTTGAAGTTCATTTAATTTCCATTCAGTAGTACTTTAAATTTCCTTCTCCAACATCACAATTCAAACATATCGATTCTTCTTCAGGATCCTCATTCAATGTACAACTTTCACATAGATATGAAGCACAGTGTGCTAACTCCCAACAACTTGGTATTTAACTTCTCATCTCCATGAGGGAAATATCGGGAGATTTCCCACACATATGAAGAGAAAACTATGTCCACACAGAGGCCTCATTGGATACTCAATGGCTATCTCCAGATTAAGAGGCTACACTCCACACCTACATCTCAATAATAAAATTAACATAAGCACATGACTGCCATAGACCAGCCCTTGTTAATTTTATACTTTCACATATTTCTGTAACCATATGCAACTTTCAAATAAACAATAAAATATTATCTATACCTAACAGGATAAAAGTAAAATGCATACAATTCAACATGTGTCATCATCACTTAAAAATAATATTCTATCAGTGAACAAAACAAAAGATATCCTGTGCCTTACAGTTGCAGTTACAAAATACCTACATCTTGATTCCATAATCCTATGAATATATATTCCCCCACCTATGAGAATTTGTAAGTCAACCACCTCATGCCTTTATTCCCCCATTTTGGGTATCTAATTTCTATATTGCCCACTTAAACCAACCCAGTGCTCTGAGGAAACAATCATACCTTTCAACATGAGGAATCTTCATTCCAATTGGAACCTTTTGATGTGCACATCCATTAGCAAAGCCAAATCAGGACAGGGCATCCATAAAGTCATCAGTGATATGCACCAGTTTACAGACTCAAATCGCTTCTCTTCCTCTGGTCAGGTTATGGTCAGCTCAATGTGGGCTATCTCACTTAGCCTCACCAGGGTAGCCACTGGTCACCTTCCCTTTAGACCATGGTCCCATCACAAATTCTCAACATGTCTAGCCCCTTCACACTAGGACATGAGCTTCAGACCAGTCAACCCACTCTCATCTTCTCTATTTCCTATAAACCAAGTCCACGGGTTTCAGTGGCCAAATTCAACCCACCTCTTTATTGCTGCAGTTCTCTTACTTCTACTCAAAGAGTAGATCCAGGTGGAAACCTACCAAGCATTCCAGCCTACCACAGGTTTTCTTTAACATTCAGTCCCAGAGAGGAGTTATCTTCATACTTCCAGATTCCTTCACTTCTAAAAATAATCACCAGTCAGTATTTCCCAAGGAAATAGCCTCTATCCTTTATCGGTCAGTCTGATCTTATCTGAGAATACAAGTATCCTGAGTACTCCAAAAGACTGGGTGGGGCTACTTTCTTCAGAGAAGTCTTTCTAGGTGTGGCCTAAACCCATCTAAAGACAAGGTGGGGTTGATCTCTTCAGAGATGTCTTTGACGCTAAGTTCTAAACCCTTTAGGGGTCAATACTTGGCTTGAGGTAACTGGATTTACAAACTCTCTTCATACTTGCCAATAAACATTACTATACATCCTTATATTTACAATAATAGGCATAAGAAATCAGTATAAACAGCACAGTCAGAAATCAAACTTAATTCTTAAAACAGTTAAGATCAATACTTAACAAGCTTATCTATATCCTTATCTAAACTACTGTTTACACAAAAACATGGAATTATGTTTCTGAAGGCAACAAAACAGATCCATGCTTTCGATCAGGCATTCTGACCTTCTTAACCATTATCCTTGAGCAGAATAGGTTCCGAGATATTTAAATGGTGGTTTTTATCCCTGAGCTCAAGATATACATTAACAACATTCATTTTTCCCATTTTATATAGGAATAACCAGACAGCATCCAAAAAAAATCAAAACTTTAAATTCCCATATAGTTTCCAGAAAATATCTCAGTAAACTGCAAGGACATATCTGACTTCTGTATAGCCCAAGAAGTAACAATACCACGAGGCACAAGCCAAACATACATCTACTTTCCATCTTTATGATTTGTCCCTTTAGTACCCTACTCCTAAGGTGCCATAATGTATTAGTCTGGGTAAACTAGGGGAACAAAATTATAGACACACATATGGATATAAGGAAAGGGTTTATATACAAAAGAAATGAACACTGAGAAAGCATCCCAACACAGTTCAGTTCAAAGTCATAAGTCCGATGTTAGGCCATATACCCGATACCAGTCTGTAATGTCTCCTTCTGACTCACAAAGTCACAGGTCAGTGGGTGCAGAGTCCTGGTGCTGGCAGGGGTCTCCCCATGGCTCCTTGCTTCCAGGGTTCAGGGTTCATAAACAGCATCCAGTGGTGGCAGAAGCAACCCATCGCTGCTGGCGGTCTCCATGTGGCCTCTCCAGCTTGATGAGATACACCTTAGTCTACAAAGCACATCTTTGCTTTTCAATGCTCTAAAAAGGCTTTACCCAGCAGCAGATTTACCCAGTGCAATGCATCTTTTGATCTCTTTGCTGTTGGTTCCATGAGCATTGATAGTGAACCCATGCAAGATGAAATCCTGGACAACTTTAACCTTTTCTCCATTTATCAGGATGTTATTTCTTGGCCCATTTGTAAGATTTTGGTCTTCTTTGCATTGAGTCTTAATCCATACAGAAGACTGTAACCCTTGATCTTCATTGGTAAGTGCTTCAAATCCTTACTTTCAGCAAGCAAGGTTATGTCATCTGCAGATTACACATTGTTAATAAGTCTTCCTCCAAACAGGATGCAGTATTCTTCAGATAATACAGCTTCTCTGATCAGTTGCTCAGCATACAGTTTGTAAGAAGCAACAATCCTGTTATACTCCTTTCCTAATTTTAAGTCATGCACTATTCCCTTGTTCCCACAACTGCCTCTTGATCCATGTACAAGTACCAAATGACCACAATGATTTGTTATGTAACTCCAATTTTTATCTAGGTTATCCATAGTTTGTTATGATCCACACAGCCTTAGTAGAGTCAATAACACAAAAGGTAACATTTTCGACTATTCTTTGCCTTGAGCCAAGATCCATCTGACATTGGTAATGATAGCTCTTGTTCTACATTCTCTTCTTTATCCAGATGGAAACTCTGGCTGCTTCCCATCAATGCACTGCTGAAACCACTGCTGGATTACCTTAAAAAATTTTTACTTGCATATGATATCAATTATATTATTCTCTACTTTGAACATTCTTTTGGATCACCTTTCTTTGGAATGGGTACAAATATGGATGTCTTCAAGTCAATTGGCCAATGGCTGTCTTTCAAATTTCTTAGCATAGATGAATGAGTGCTTCTAGTGTTTCACCAGCTTATTGAGACATTTCAACCAGTCTTTTCCTGGATTCCTGATGCTCTTTTTTTGGCTAATACTTTCAGTGCAACTTGAACTTCTTCAGCACCACTGAGTCTTCCTAGTATGATACCTTCTGAAATGGTGGACTGTTGCCTAGTTATGTTGGTTGCAGTGAATCTGTGCGTTCTATCTTTTTTGATGATTCCTGTATTATTCAATAATTTTCCATACAATCTTTTAATATTTCAACATGAGACTTGACATTTTTCTTGAGTTCATTTAATTTCAAATATGATAAGCTTGTTTTTTCCCATTTGGGTTTCTAGCTCTGGGGCTTTGCACATTTCATCATAATGTTTATCTTTTCAAGTTACCCTTTGATATTTTCTTTTTCTATGTAAATTATTTTATCATAACATTTCACATATTGAGTTAGTCTAGGTAGACTAGAGAAACAAATTCATAAACATGCATATGTATATGTGATGGGTAGGCTTTTTGTGCCAACATGGCCACAGAAGATTGGGTCTGTTGTGATGGCATGGCCAATGAACACAAGGGATGAATTGAAGGGTGGAGATAGGAAGGGCTTGGCGAGTCCCACCCTCTCTCTTCCTTCCGGATCTTTGGACCAGAGAGCTGCCTTGTTCGTCCTGTTCCTCGATCTCCAAGCAACACTACCCATGGGACACCTAATTGTGGACTGTGGAGCTTTGAATTAAGGTTCCTTCAAGACCTACTTCTCCACACTCCTGGGATATACATCTCTTGAGCTGGGGACTGTTGGATTCTGTCATCTGGCTGACTGTTGGCGACCTGCTCTGCTGTTTGCTGCCTGTGACCAGATAGCCTGAATTGCTCTACAGAGGATTACTCAGTGGCCCTCAAGACTTGAAGGACTGCCAGTCTTCTAGCTGTCTCATGCAAGTGAGTTGCACCGAGCAAACGCTACCGCTTTATAAATAGTTAACTGTTTCTTTCTTATCTTATGTACCTTTCTATATATATAAATATATAAAAAGAATTACTAGTGTCCTGATTTTATTTCTCTAAGAGAACCCTGCCTGACACAGTATATAAAGGAAAGGTTTATAGTTTATATACAAGAGCAATTAAACATAGAGAAAAACATCACAACCCAATCGAGTCCAAGATCATAAGTTTGATATTAGCCCATGTGTCCGATACCAGTATATAAAATCTTCTTTAGACTCATGAAACACATGCGATAACACTAAATGCAAGATGACCACAAGCCAGATAGATAGGCTGCCTTTGATTCCAGTGGGCCATATCCACACAGAGATCTCATTGGTTATTTCCAGATTGACAGGCTAGACTTCACCTCTACACTCTTCATCCTCAAATTGACACCAGATTAGGTGGCTGCCACATAGATCAATTGGAATAACCACATTTCTACTTATGTTGGCATCATCATTTTCAAAACATTTTCTATTTCAGCTCTTGGCATCAGTTCCCCTTTCCACCCTCCTTCTCCTATCTTCCCACCCTCATGAATTCTTGATAAATTATAAAGTATTATTATTTTCATATCTTAAACCATATGCTGTCTCCCTTTGCCCACATTTCTGTTGTTCATCCACCTTGGAGATGGGGTGGGGTGGGGTTATATGTCAATCCTTACAATCAGTTCCCCTTTTTTCTCCCCCTTCACTTTCACCTTTCTCTATGCTCATGGCATCACTACTCCCATTATTTCGCTTGAGGGGCTTAATCTAACTTGGATTCCGTGTGTCAAGAACTCTTATATGTTCCAGTGTACATGCTTTAGTCTAGCGGGATTTGTAAGATAGAAATGAAGAGATGATAGTGAGGTGGGAATAAAAAACTAGAAAATCTGTGCTTTATTGATGATTATAATGCACCCTTCCTGACTTGTCCCTTTTTTTGTGACCTTTCTATAGGGGATGTCCAATTATCTGTAGATGGGGTTTGGATCTTGTGTTAGTCGGGATAAGCTAGAGAAACAAATTTATAGACACATATATATGTATAGGAAAGAGCTTTATATGTAAGATGAATTGAACATTGAGAAAGCTTCCCAACTCAGTCCAGTTCAAGCCCATAAGTCTGATACCCATCTGTAAAGTCCTCTTTAGACTCACGAAACACTTGCAATGATGCCGAATGCAGGACAACCCCAGGCCAGTGGGTAGAAAGTCTTTGGATCCAGTGACATTTTAAGCATCTCAGCACTGGCAGGGGCCTCTATGTAGCTTCTCTGGCTCAAAGGTATGATTGCTTCAGGGGAGGCCCAAATAGCTTCTTCAACTTAGGGCACTAGAGGGGGTTCCATGTGTCTTGTCAGCTGCAGTGTCTCCCATGGAGTGGCAGAGGGAGAAAAGTGTCTCCAACCTCTAAGGAGAAAAATCAGGATTTCCCAGAATTTTCAGGATGTCATGCCCACAAAGAGGCCTCATTAGTTGTGATCTGATTGACAGACTAGATCCACCCCTGCATGCTTAATCCTTAAATTGACAATTCTATAACTACCACAGACCACCTCTTGACAATTTTACACTTTTGCATAACTCTGTAGCCATATATAACTTTCAAAAAAACAATAATAAAATCATATCTAAGCCTAACAGGATAAAACTAAAGTGTATACAAT
>PVJH01011556.1:0-68274 GCA_004026705.1 Nesogale talazaci | reverse complement strand
TGGTGGGGATGTGGTGAGATAGAAACACTTTTCCAATCTTGGTGGTCTTATAGATAATGGAAATTGTGCTACCTTACAACCCAGCAATCCCCCTATTGGGCATATGCCCAGAAGAAGTAAGAGATAGACTATGACAAGTCATCTCCGCTCCAGTGTTTACCATGGAAAAATTCACAATTGCAAAGATCTGAAAACAAACGAAATTTCCATCGATAAAGGCGTGGATTTGAAAACTCGGACACATACACACATCGGAATACTACACATCCCTAAAAAACAGGGATGAAGACATGAAGCACACTGTCCTATGGGAAGAGTTGCGGGAAATAATACTAAGCAAAGCTAGCCAAGCACAAAAGGACAAGGACAGGATAAGTTCACTGAGGTAAGTCTAATCAACAAGTGGGACCAGAAGAAAAACTATTTAATACATAATTACAGGCTGAGGGACAGGCAGGGAATGTTGTATACAGCATACCAACATAAAGAAAGGGAAAAGAGAGGCAGGGGTTGGGGCTGCTGCAGCACCAAAAACACAGTATGGCATCGTGCCCGGTCAGACACCTTCCTTCCCACCCCCCCTCCCCAGCACACCAGGATGTAACATGAAGGGAGCACAACAGAGCAACAAGGATTGCAAGATGATAAAGTCTTCAAAGAATTCGGAAAAAACACTTCCAACTGGGGGTAGGGTGGGGCAGGGCTTGGGACTGCATCAGATCTGATCGGCAAACATTTATAAGGGTCAGAAGACCAACCTGGAACTATTCAGAGGCCCCCCCCCCCCAATTTTCTTTTTCTCATGTCTGTCTATATAATATAGGCAGTATAAACAATTCCGAGGAGAAAACAATGGGACTGATGGGTCTGGGGAGACAGATGGACAGGGGAAAGGAGGAGGTAGAGGGAAAGGAGTGAGGAGTCAACAAACCCAGGAACAAGAAGAGAACGACAGTGATCTAACATCCATGGCAAGGAGAGCATAAAATGCCTGGTGGGGTTAGATCAAGTGCAAGGAAGTACGGAGAGTTGAATGAAGGTTTTACATGACAATGGGACAGGACAAAAGTAAAATGAAACAGAGCAAATAACTAGGAGGCAACAGACATTTATAGACTTTAAACATAGGCATGTAAGGATGTAAAATATATTAATTATAACAATAGGGTTATAGATCTATGTGCATATATTCATAGGTTAATGATGAAGGTAGCAGGCGGATATTGGACATCTACTCAAGTCTTCCTTCAATGCAAGAACACTTTGTTTTAATGACCTGGCATTCAGTGATGCCCACCTTTCTGACATAATTGCTGAAGAAAAATGAGTGTATAAGCAAATGTAGTGAAGAAAACTGATGGTACCCAGCTATTAGAAGATATAACATCTGGAGTCTTAAAAAACTTGAAGTTAGGGGCTGAGCCCCGGTGGCGGCGTAGTGGTTGTGCGCGGGACTGCGGCCCACTGGGATGGAGGTTCGATTCCAGCTTCACAGAGCAAAGGCTGGGCCTCCTACGCCCACCACCTGAGGGCAGTGATGCCCCCTCCCCCCCAAAAAAACTTGAGGTTAAACAAGCAGCCATTTAGCTGAGAAATAACAAAGTCCACATGGAAGAAGCACACTAGCCTGTATGACCAAGAGATATTGATTGGATCAGGCATCAGAAGACCCAAAATAGGCAACCATTTTGATGTGAATGAGGAGGATTGGAATGGAGACCGAGAGTCCATCTGTAGACAATCGGACATTCCCTCACAGAAGGTTTACATGGAAGACACAAGCCAATCAGGGTGAAGTATAGCACATAATACTCCTCTAGTTCTTTAATATTTCCTCCCCCACCCACTATCATGATCATAGTTCTACCTTACAAATCTGGCTAGAACAGAGCAGGTACACTAGTACAGATAAGAGCTCTCGACATACAGAATCCAGGACAGATAAATCCCTCAGGACCAATAATGAGAGTTGCAATACCATAAGGGTAGGATGAAGGTGGGGGGAGAAGGGCGAGAAAGGGGGAACCGATGGCAATGATCAATGCACATTTCCGCCCCCCCTCCCTCAGGAGGATGAACCACACAAAGGTGGGTGAAGGGAGACAGCAGATAGTATAAAATATGAAAATAATAATAATTTATAAAGTATCAAGTGTTCATGAGGGTCGAGGGGGAATAAAGAAGAGCTGATACCAAGGGCTCAAGTAGAAAGAAAATGTTTTGGAAATGTTGATGGCAACAGATGTACAAATGTGCTTGATACAATTGATGCATGGATTGTTATAAGAGCTGTACAAGCTCCCAATAACATGATTTACTTAAATAAATAAATGACTTCTTTTCCTTACTTTACTTTGGCTTGAATTTCTATCATATTTAGTCAAAAGATCCTTGACAAGCGGAACCAAGTAAAAGACCTACATGATAAGAATGATGTGCTGTGTTAACAAGAATAAATCTGTTACCACATCCACCGTAGCCTTTAAATAGCAAGAGAAGCACAGCTGATACCTGTCCCTCTACAGATGATAAAATCAATGGGGTGTGAGTACTGGAAATGTGCATGATCATTCCGGTTAGGGCTTGATTAGAGATGGTGCCAGTCAAGTTCTTGCTTTTTCTTTTGATTGTTTTTTTTCCTCTAACAAATTCTCTTTGTCAGCAAAGCATTGGTTCCATTTGCAGTTACACATGGAATTTTATTTTGCTCCTTTTTATAAGAACCTATTGTGAGTAGTACCACCTGATATTCACGAGAGAGCATATGCCTGTATGAATGATAAAAACAAAAAGCCACAAGCCCTCTTCTGCTCAGTTAGTAGGCTCCTCAAGGTCAAAAGGGGCCTTTTTGAATAGCCCAAGTTCAGGTCACAGATACCTACCGGCCTATTAAGATAAACAGCTCAGTGGTAGTAAATCAAATTCCCTTCACCGGTCACATCTAATAACTCTAGGATAGATGGTTTATCCATTTGCCCCTCTCATGTTCTCTCTGCATTTCCCCACAGTTCAAGGAATGTCGGGTTGAGTTTCTGAGCGGAAGCCCTTGCCTGTGGGTGTCTCGGTTCATGCCTTGGCATCTGTCTTCCCCTTGTGTGTATCACCTGGTCTATTCTGTTCTTTTTGTAATGCAAAAGTCACTGGATCTAGGACTCATTCTATTTCCCACCAAGAGCATAACCGCAGGAACATAGACATTTACTTTTAGGGGAACTAATATAAATCAATCCATAGCACACACAGACAAGCAGGCACACTTTGGACATCTGCTTTCATAGGCTCCTACCAAGCCCATCTCAACTATTTGGAGAGTAGGACTTCGCATCAAAACAAATGATGCCATGTCTCACGGCAGAGTTATAAATCAGATGAATTCTTTGGAGGACGATGTGTGGATCATAATGCCCACTATCTAAAATCTAGCCACTACCTGGCTTGACCAACTCCTTCTATATTTACATGGAAAACAATGCTTTTTAAAATTCAATCTGTGTTGTGGGGGTCGGTGTGCACTGGCGGCAAACAGCAAGCCTCCTGGGTAGTGTACGCAGTCTCTTGTCCTCTAGAGGCTCCCCTGAGGAATCTTGGAGACAAACAACCCTTGGCTGCTCTTCGATGCCTTGGGCCTGACTAGTTTCTGCTCTCCCTAAACTAGACTCCAAACTGGGATGCAAGGTGCTTTGGGGGAATCTCAAGGCACAGTGGCTAGAGTCCACAGAGGCCAAGTTACCATGTCCATCCACACCAAGCTTCAAAACAAGGAGCATGTGACTGAGGCCTTAGACAAGGCCAAGTTCAAGTTCCCGGGGTGCCAGAAGATCCATATCTCCAAGAAGTGGGGTTTCACCAAGTTTAGTGGCAATCAGTTTGAGGACATGGTGGCTGAGAAGCACCTCATCCCAAACAGCTGTAGAGTCAAGCACATCCCTCACCAGGGCGTCTGGGACAAGTGGCGGGACCTGCATTCATGAAGGCCAGAGTAGCCCTGCACTGCCTCACTTGTACCCACCAAATAAAATTGAACTTCCTGATTTCAAAAAAAATAAAATAAAATCTGTTATTTTATTTGTTTCATCTCAAAAATAACTTTCCCAAAGAGATATGTTGTCCTGTCACCTCTCCATTAGACCAATAGCCTCCAAGTTGACTTTGGTTGTCACCGGTGGTGTTGGGGCTACACCCCAGGATCTGCATGCTAGGGCATCCATGATTTCACAACGATGACAAAAATGGAGCTGTGGAGGCCAGTTCCTGACAGTTTCCAAGGCTGCCACAGGCCGGAGCCCGTTCCTCTAATCTGTGCCATAATCTAGTGGTTCGTTTTTAAATGAAAGTCATACATTTCATGATTTTAAGGAGCAGGAATGACTGATGTCATTCTTGCTTTCAGACATCCATGGTTGGTAAAGTGAGCCAAGAAAAAGAATTAATCAGATGCAGAGATCGGAGTCCCAGTCCTCAGCAGCTATAGTGGAGCTTGGATGGTGCTGTATTCTTTTCCTTCCTGGAACTAGGTGACAAGGAATCACCAAGGTAACAGCAGCCACATGGTTCTCTGCCATAGCACTGTGGTAGACAAGCTGCAGTGTCTGAGGACTTGTAAATGCATTGAATGGGTGCCCTTACACCAGCATCTGTTTTTATAGCAACACATGCAGAATGCCTCATATCTGCATTCTCATCTCAGGTTTAGGGAAATTTTCAGTTTACGTCATAGTGGCAAATGCTGACTCTCCCAACCTCTGTGACAATTAAGGGCAAGTAAGGAGGCTCTGCTGATTTGATGCCCCTGGTCTAGGCTTTGAATTGTAAGCTGGGTCACAAATGAGGAGTCTTGTAAGCATTTTGGCCAGGATGAGTGAGTGACCTGAGCATAGCTTACCTGAATTTTGGTTCAAAGGCTTTCAAGGGCAAAGATGTAATGGCTGTGACCCTTGGCAGACTACGGTCATTCATGGGCTGCTCTGTCAGTCTTTAAATCTGATCCCCTGGCCAACTCTCGGGGAGCTGTGTTCCCCAGAATATTTTTCTTTTTAAATTAAGTATAATGTTCATAAAAGGGCACAAGTCTTAGTTATATAGGTCAATAGATTTTTGGAAGTCTTTCCCTGGTAGTCATTTCCCAGATCAAGATAGAGAGCAGAGCCTCCCACTTGTCAGGGGCCATCAAATCCTTTGGGACTCAGAGCAACCCCGTGCAGCAGGACAAAACACTGTCCCCTCCTGCTTCATCGTCACGATGGTTGTTATGATGAAGCCCATGGTTACAGCCAGTGGGTCAATCCATCTCATTTAGGATCTGCTTCTTCACTAACCCTCTATTTGACCAAGTATGCCATCCTTTTCCAAGACTGGTCTCTCCTGACAGCATGTCCAAAGTATGAGAAAAATAATCTCATTTTCTTTGCTTCTAAGGAACATTCTGGTGATTGCTCCCAAGACAGATCGGCTTGTTCTCCAACTTTGTAGCCCCTAAAGGTAACCACAATCCTGAGTCCCATCCCATAGATAGTTTTTTATTCTGCTTCATGTCTATGCAGTCTTCTGAGGCTGTTTTTGTTTACCCAACACAATGTCTGTAAACCCCTTCCAGACTGAGGTGCATATCAGTGAAAATGGAAACCGAGCTCACTGCCATCGAGTCCCACTCAGAATGATCCTAGAGGACAGGGAGTACTGCCTCTGTGAATTTCTGATTCTATAAGTCTTTGTAGGAGTAGAGGACCTGGTCTTTCTCTCATTGAGCAGCTGGTGGTTTCTAACTTCAGACATAGCAGGTAGCAGCCCAACATATGACCACTACTGCATCAGAGTGCTTTGGGTGCTCCAGGTGAGGCATGGATCCATAGTTCATTTTAAAACCCACATATGCTATTATATTGTGAATGTGGGTGAGACAGCCCCATGCCTGCCCCAAAGGGTTCTCAGGACTTCCAGAGGGAGATAGCCCTATTTTCCATGGAGCCTCTGGGCAGTTTGAGTTGCCAGCTGTCTAGTTGGCAGTCCAACACTTAAGCTCATAGATAACAAAAGTGATCTGTGCTTAATGAGTCTCTCAATGGTGCAAGTGGTGAGCACACTCAACTGCTAACCAAACAACTAGCAGATGGCGTCTACTCAGAGTGCCTTCGAAAAAACACCTGATGCTCTGCTTCCAGAAAGTCAGTCTTTGAAGCCTTTGTGGAGCTCAGTTCTCCAGTGACACACATGAGGTCACCTCCCCTGAGAATCTAGCAACCATTTGTCCTCTAGCTAACCACAAAAAAGACAAATATTAAAATTAAACTCACTTTCATGGGGTTGATGTTGACTCATAATGACTTTCTAGGTCAAGGCAGAACTGAGGCTCCTTATGGGAATAGAAAGCCCTGTGTTCGTCCCAAGGAATGACTGGTGGTTTTGAACTGTTGACTTGTGGTTAACAGCCCAATACATATACCACCAGGTTGTTTCTTCTGGTTCTGGAAGAAAAGAACCCTGACACAAATCTGAGGAACCTGTAAAAGCTGTTAAAGTATGACATTCAAATAGTTCAAATATATCTTCTGTTTTTATACAGTTGCACATGTTAAAGATTTTTAAAACTCATTATGAATTAGAGGAGCTCAGAAAAGTAAAGCTCATTTGCTCCTATTCCCTTTTGCATATTTAATACTATTACATTTTTCTGCTTACTTACATTTGATTTTGGTTACTTATAGCTCAGAGAACTCATTAGCACATAAATCGATAGCATAATTTCAAATAAAAGACCTCATCAGAACGAAAAAGAATCTGGGTAGCTTGTTTGGTTTTATAAGAGTTGAAGGCCATGAAAGGGATAGGATTCTGGGGACTAATTCTTATTATTCATCAAGTGTCCTCTGTGCACTGCAAGAAGAAAGCATCCTTTGAAGTTGAAGCTTTAGGGGAGAAAGTGATACATTATTTATAGAAAATTTTAAAACATTAACACTGATGATGACAATTCCTTTTGATTTGTCTCATCAACTTGCCTGTGCCTATCATACTTGCCTCTTTTGCAAATAGGTGGGTCTTGAAGATTGGCAAAGAGTAATGAAAAGTTTAGTTTGGTAGTCACTTCTGATAAAGCTACTCTCACAAAAGCATGGGTTCTTTAATGGAAGGAAATTCAAAACAGCGTCTGGCCCACAGATAGCATTTCACAGTGGTGTGTTTACTTTTTCTCTAATCTAAATAATAGGAACACCAGAAGTAATGTGCTTCCTTGGCGAGAACAGAGACATGGCGCCACTCCCGCAGGAAACAGGAATATGTTACCACTCTGTGGATAGAACACTGATGTGCTGTATGGTGCCTAGTGGAGGAGCCCAAAAGAACTGCCGTTCTACAGGACCTGGTTAAAGATATGTGTACCAGACATGGGAGAACATTTTCTAAAATCTACAAACCGGATCAATGACTAATGTGCCAGAGGACAGCACGGTGGTGTAGCATCCCCTGTGGATTTATGTTCTAACATCCTGTATGAATATTGTGCAAACAGAACAAGGGAATGCTTCGTGGTTTAAAATCAAGAAAGATGAGTGTCCCTCGCGCTTTTCAATCTGAATGCCAAGAAAATCATCTGAGAAGCTGGATTGTATGAAGAAGAATCCAGTATCAGAATTGGAGTGTGTCAGTCCAGGTAGACTAGAGGAACAAATTTCATAGATACATATATGGATATAAGGAAAGGGTTTATATACAAAAATCCAGTCCAGTACAAAGTCATTAAGTCCGATACTAACCCATATGCCCGAAATCAGTCTACAAAGTCTCCTTCTGACTCATGAAGTCACGGGTCAGTGGGTGCAGAATTCTGGCGCTGGCAGAGGTCTCCCCATGGCTCCTCGCTTCCAGTGCCCAGGGTCCATCAACAGCATGCTGCTCCAGCTTCAGAGGTCTGGCTCCATCAGGGCAAAGCCGTGTGGTCCCTCCGCTGGCTCTTCCAGCTTCTCAGACACTGCCATCTTGTCTTTTCCGGGACTCATCATCTCTCAGACTAACTCCCAACAATTAGGGAAGATAGCTTCTCATCTTCACGAGGGAAATATCGCGAGGTTTCCCAGAAGTCTCAGGAGAAAGCCATGCCCACAGAGAGGCCTCATTGGCTGCTCAATGGCCATCTCCAGATTAACAGGCTAGACTCCACCCCTACATCTCAATCATGAAATTACCATAAGCACATGACTGCCACATGGAGGAAGGCTAATTGCCAACCTGCCAGATGCAGGCAGCACGACTTTCCTGGAGGGGGCCTGGAAGCACTTGCAGATGGGGACCCAGCATTGCATCCTTCAGTATGGATTACAACTCAATGTACAGGAAACCGAAGTTCTGATCAGTGGACCAATAGATAGCATCGCGATGCTTGGATTTCATCTTGCTTCGATTTACCATCAAGGCTTCGAGAAGCATCAGTCAAGAGATCAAATACCACATTGCTTTGGGGTAAATCTGCTCCACACGACTTCTTTAAAGTGCTGAAAAGCAAGGCTGCTATTCTGAGGAGTAAGGGGTGCCTGATCAAGCCATGGTGCTTTCACTTGCCTTATGTGCTTACAAAAGTTGGGCAACAAGTTAGGAAGCCCGAGGCAGACACGAGGCATTTGAATTACGGTGCTGGTGAAGGTTCTTGAGAGATATCATTATTTGACAAAACAACCCGAACAAATCTGTCTTGGAGGACGTCTAATCAGAATGCTGCTTACAAGCAAGAACAGCGAGCTCTGTTTCCCGGGGTTGGAACCAATACAACGGGCGCCTAACAGCAGCAGCAGCAGCAGCACGAGTTTGAGAGACTCCATGCTGTCTTTGAGACGGCCTGTCGTTAGTTGGTGAGCAAGTTTAAGTTCTGGAGGTATATGTTTTTAATCCTAAAACTGAGACAGCTTGATAGATTTACCCAGACATGGGTAGGAGTCTGGAAAAATGGGTGGAATTTGAGTTGCAGAACATCATACTTTTGTGGAGAAGCGTGTCAAAACGGCAACTTTAACAGGTAAGCCTAATTTACAAAGCGACGGGCACTCTAGTGAGACTTTGAAATGATTGAAGCCCTCCGGATACCACTTAGGATTTCTCAGTCATTCCATGGCACAAGCAGCTATCAGGGGCAGTCTTTAAATGTGAGATACCATTGTTTAAAATATACAAATCTTTTTATATTGTCAAATAGCACTCTCTAGACAGATGGGAAAAGTCAAGTTCCCATGTGGTTACACATACTTCTTGTAAAACTGATTTTAATCCAATGTCAGCACTTCCATAGAAGGGATTGTCCCAGGTCTGACACTGTTCAGACAAAATGCATGGCCTGTCATGGAAGAAAAAAGAACACAGAAAATAAGCACTGCTCTTAGTAACACAGGAAACAATTGGGGGAATAATCCAAAATATTTGAGGAGCAGACTCTTGTTGCTGTTTAAAGTAAAGCTGAAGCAGGAACAAAAAAATGAAAATGTCTTTTAAAAGTGGTTTAATAAAGCCATAGATAACAGAATCAATATAAATACCTAGGGAAAGTAGGCTAGCTTCAATCACCGCTCAGCCTTGGGACTGACAGGAAGAAAGGTTTCCTTGTTGTGACTGATTAATTACATATATTGTTCTTAAATAAAATGAGTTTCATGTGGCCCTGATATTTGGAAAAGCTAGCAACACAAAATGCTGGATCGGCTTACTCAGGGGTCTGGTGCAGAGTGGTATTTCAAAGTGTCCATATGTGTGGGTTCTATGTACACACACAGTATCAACTTTGTGCAAACAGGCATGCATGCACCCACCCACACAGAACTTTCTTTATCAGAACTGGCTCCTAAAGAAAAGAATGGTGCTTTCTATGTTTTATTTACAGGGCATGTTCCTTATTTTGCTTTTGTCTGAAAATTTTTCGATTGCTCAAGATGGACTTTTGCTACTTCTCAAAAATCATCCTTGTTTGAGTAACCAGGCATTGATCATTACCGTCCATACCGGCCTGGAAACTCCCTGAGACTTTGATTTTGTGAGTAGCCGGCGGTGGGGAGGAGCAGGGGGGAAGAAATGATAAAGAAAGGAAAAGGCATTTGGTGACAAACTATGCTTTTCTGTCGTCCATGGCTAATGGAATCGTGTGTCTGAAATATTGATAAATGACAAGTCAGGAGGGAGTGTTTTCAAAATCTATGTACACAGCCTTCAAACTACAGGGTCTTTTTTCCCAAAGACTTGCCAGGTTGGAGCCCTGGTGGTGTAGGGATCAGTTGTGATGCCCCTGGGCAGCTGTTGGCAAGCAGCAGCAGCTCCACAAGGTGGGCCTTTTACTCCTGCGAGCAGTTACGGTCTCGCAATCCCGCAAGGGGGTCACTAGGAGCCAGCGACGGCTTGGTGGCCGGGGATTAGGTGTGGGCTTATTTGTTTCCAACGTTTGCATTCCAATCACCAGTAAGTATCAGTGGAGCATGATTTTTGCAAGACCAACAGCTTTTTTAAAATTTATTATTACACATACCTTTTCCAATCAGTGTATTCATGTGGTCCACAGATACTTGTGAACTTTTTTTGTTTTTGTTTTTTTTTATTGTTTTATTGGGGGCTCATACAACTCATCATGATCAATATGTACATCTATTATATGCAGACCACAATTGGACATTTTTTTTGCCATCATCACTCTCAAAGCTTCCTCCTTTTACTTAGGCCCTTGGTATCAGCTCCCCGTGTTTCCTCTCCCTCCACACTGCCTCTTCCTCACAAATCCTTAATAATTTACAAATTATCACTATTTTGTCATATTGAAAACTCTTCTATGTGTCCCTTCACCCACTTTCCTGTTGTCTGTACTCCAGGGAGGAGGTTATATGTAGATCACTGCAACCCCTTTTTACGCCACCTTCCCTCCAACCTCCCGGTATCAACACTCTCAATGCTGGTCCTGAAGGGATCATCTGTCCTGGATTCCCTATGTTTCTGGCTCCAGTGTATATCCCCTGGTCTAGTTGGATTTGTCAGGTAGAATTGGGATCAAGCTAGTGGGTGGGAGGAAGCATTTAAGAACTAGAGGAAAATTGCATATTTCATTGTTGCTATACTGTGCCTTGACTGGCTCATCTCCTCCCTGTAACCCCTCTGTGAGAGGATGTGGCTTCCCCTACTGATGGATTTTGGGTCCCCAATCTGTACTCCCCTCATTTATAATGATATAATTTTCAGTTCTTTGATGCCTGATACCTGATCCCTTCAACACCTCATGGTCACAAAGGCTGGTGTGCTTCCTCAATGTGGAATTTGTTGCTTCTGAGCTAGATGGATGCTTGTTTACTTTCAAGCCTTTAAGACCCCAAATGCTATATCTTTTGACAGGTGCACACTGTCAGCGATCATATTGAGAAGGTAATGTAATCACAATATTATGATTTTTAGTTCTTCCATGTGGGCTTTGTTGCTTCTCAGCTAGATGGCCGCTTGATTACTTTCAAGGATCGCTGAAGACAAATGTGTGCATAAGAAAAATTGGTGAAGAAAACTAATGGTGCCTGGTAACCAAAAGATATAGTGTCTGGGGTCCATACTTGTGGACTTTACTGGATGGAATACACATGAATCAAATCAACTATCCCCGTGGAGAGACACAATGATCTAAGTCTACATTATCAGTCAGAACAAGGACAGGGCAACCCACATTGGACATCACTTTGTGCACTTTACAGAAGGACCACAAAACCACTGCTGATAATGATTTGGGATTAAAAATCAATTTTAGCAGATAGGCCTGTTTGCGAATGCAGAACCTACACAAATGCTGATGATTGAGTGTACTAGGTAAATTTCACAAAGAATAAGGTAGAAGCATGTGGCAGACTGTTGGTTATCTTTTCAAGCCATTTTGTTCCTTCCTTTTGGATTGAGACTATAATTTTCAAACAACTTTGCAAATAGGTGTCATCCCATGAAAGGTCCTACAATGGCCAGTTTGTCTTCTTAAAGATGCTGATGTCTGAATCATTCTTCCTTTTCTTTTTCTGCAGTGGTCTTGGAAACCACATGCTGAAGATGATTGTGCTTCCTCCCTCACAGGGGCCTCTAGATGATTTCAGGAAGCAAAACCCCACTTACCAGTCTACAATATGAGAGAGAGAGAGAGAGAGAGAGAGAGAGAGAGATTCATCATATCTAAACCTGAGCACTTGGATTTTTTTCTTTCCAACTGTTTAGCAGTTGTCCCAGGTAATACAGACATTGAGAGTGGTTCTGCCAAATGGAGACTATCCAGTAGGGCAAGAGGTGATTGAGATGCAGGTAATTAGGCTCAACAGTTGATTGCCCCAGTATGGTATTGCAAAATACTTGGTAAAATTGTCATCTTGTATAACATGTAAAGCAGACCACTTCTCCTCTTGTGAAACCAGTGGGAACATTTTGTGTTGAGCCCAAGGATGACCTGGATTGTCTACTGTTACTTTTCTACCAGTTCTAGGATAAAAAATTGGCTAAACCACTGCAGTGGTCATCCACAGGTAACAACGCTGTATGATTTTGTACAGCACAAATGGGAAGGATTTCTCTTAGAAACGGTCCATCTGGGTTGATTGTGCTTTCCTCTTTTGTAGAAAGGCTCTTTTCTAAAAGTGATGAACTAAGGCAGGGAGGGATTGACAAGTACTCAAGCAGAGGCAGAATCCAGTCAGAGAGGTAAGACTTTGTAAAATTTGATTCCATCCTCCCAACTGCAGGAGAAAACACTTTTGCCAGAGCTTTTCTCAAATACCTGGTAAGTTTCCTCAACCAAAGAAAAATATTAAGGGTGCTATCTTCCTACCCACACCTAATTTGGTCAAGTACACGTAAGGTATCTTCCATTTAAGTTTAAGAAGAGAGAAAGAGAGAAAGAGCGTGGTATATCAAAACTTTTATGTTTTTTATTGCTGTCTGACCTGGCAGTATTGGGTTTATTAGGCCCTTGAGCTTTGTAAGTCAGGAGAGGCCTCCAGCCTGACACCTGACTCATGGATTTAGAACTTGCTCTTCTCTACGACTGTGTGAGCCCCTTCTTTAATATGAACCCCTCTACATATGCATATATAAACTTTGTTAGTTTTGTTCTCAATAATCTTGGTGGTGTAGGAGGTTACATATTGAGCTGATCACCATGAGGTAAACAGTTTGAAATCACAAAAGTTGGCTTGTGGGAGAAAGAAGAGGCTTTCCACTCCTGTAAAGAATCACAGTCTCAGAAACCCTCCAGTACAGTTCTATTCTGTCTTATAGGGTCACGTAGCTTGTCCTCTGTGGGTTTCTGAGGCAGGATTTGAATTACGGTACTGGTGTAGACTATCCAACATACTACGGACGGTGCAAAAACAAACAAATCTCTTAGAAGAAGTACAGCCAGAATGCCCTTTAGAGGAAAGGACGGCAAGACTTTGTCTCACATAGTTTGTGCATGTTGTCAGAAGAGACTAGTCCCTGGAGAAGGACATCGTGTTTGATTAAGTAGAGGGGCAGTGGAGAAGAGGAAGACCTTCGACAAGATGGCTTAGCACCGTGGTTCCAACAACAGGCTCAGACACAACAACACTTGTCAGGACAGTGCAGGACCGGGCAGTGTTCGGTTCTGCTGTTCACAGAGTCGCTGTGAGTCAGAATAGATCAACGGCTGCCAATAACAACAATAACAACAACAAGTCTTGCTTCTGTAGAAAACCCAGTCTAAGACACTTCCTCACATTAAAATTTCATATGAAGTAGAGTCATCTTTCTAAAACTAAAATAGACAGTGGATTTTCTTATTAAAAGTCATCTACTCATTCAATCACAATCATTTCACATATTTAATGAACACCCATTATTTGCCAGTTCCAGATTTTGAAAATTCAGCAAGACTAAGAACAGAGAATCCTGTGTCGTGCTTTGAATTTGAAATTGGGTGCTTATCTCTTTATGTGGCTTGTTCATCATTACTGCCAGACATTTTATCGCCTGAGATTCATTCTTTGGATAAGTTACTGTGAGTCTGCTTTGGGGCAAACATCCTAAAGGGAAGCAGAGCTTTGGTCATGTTTGAGAGAAAGCATTTCAAGATAAATTCCTTCATAGGATCAGTTACAGTATGATAGTAACTCAATATCACAATTCAGTATCAATTGTGGACACAGAAAAAATTATTGATGGCATATATTTTTAATCATTAAATTACAACTTCAGATATCTTGGACTTTTTAAGTTAATCTTTTTTTTTCAATTGAAGGGTTATTTTATTATTCTACTGTACTCTTTGTTCTGTACCCAAAGGCAATATTTCTTCTGCTGGTGTTCTGGTTTTTCCTTTCTTCCAAAAGCCTAAGTAGTTCCAGAATGCTGCTCATTTATCTTGGGGTGGACACAGCATTTGCCCAACTCTGGGAAATGCCAGAAAACTGCTTGAAGGAGGAAGATGTTCTGATACTTTGCATCCTCCTTCCCAGGACAAAATGAGGCAGGAGAGAGGCCTGGAAGTCACGGGAGTTTTCCATAGTTCATTTAAATTCTGTTCCTAGCTCCATCTCAAGATCGTATTCCACTATCGTCACTCCACTGATGGTTATCTGAACTTCCCTTATTTATGTATGTTACTTGATAGTCGTCCCTGTCTCCGTAGCTGGAACACCCTGATGGACACACAGTCCATCACAGGACTCAGCTTGTCTACTTGGACATGTGCTGAAATTCGTCTGACCCGCAATCCAGCCACCGAGCTTCCTTCCCTAGCCCCACTTCAGGCACCGTCGCCCGAGGCGCCCCGTAGTGCAGGCGGCGGCAGAGGCCAAGTTAATCTTATAAAGCTTAGTATTCTGGTACATTTTAACAACCGGCAACTAATAACAATCATTTTTAAGAAGGCCTTCATAACCTAATTGAATTACTTACAGTATTGATTAATGTAATGTGCTCCATATTCCTTTTAATGCTCAATATTATAACAAGTGAGCTTTCAAGAACTGCCAGAAATCTGATATTTTGCCTAAGGTGACCTGTCAAAGTGTCCTAGATGCTGGAAGACAGGAAGGAAACGTCTGGGTCAACGAGATAGGGCTTAATATTCACAATAGCGGTAGCCAGATTATCCATTTTGCATAGCTTTGCTGGTCCTCATGTCTGGTTGTAGCCCAAATAAAATGTGACAATTCAATGTAATATGTCAGCCTAGATGGAATCCAGGAACAGATAAAAGACAATGGGCAAAACTATGGCCATCTAAATACGGTATGGGTTGAATTCATCATATCAATATCGGCTCATTAATTGTCACAAAAGCACCACGTTAATGTAAAATGTTCCTATGGCAGTAACTGGATGTGGGATCAGCTCATGGCGACCCTAGAGGACAGGGTTGAACTGCCCCTGAGGGTTTCTGAGGTTGTACCTCCTTGCAGGAATAGAAAGCTTTATTTTTCTCCTGTGGAGCAGCTGGTGGGCTTGAACTGCTGACCTTGGCAACCACTACATCACCAGGGCTCCCTCTGAGTCAGCATCGCCTCAGCAGCAGTAATTTGGGTGTGGGGTCTGGATTCTATCTTCACCTTTTATTTATTTTATTTTGGTAAGTGTAATACTATTCTAAACTAAAAGGCTTTTTAATGAGTTGATTACATGAAAGATATCAAATACACAGTAGTACATGTTATACTTCTATATTGAAGACTTTGTGAAAATTACTGTCCAAAAACTGAAGTTTAAAGCCATGAGTTTTGAAAGTCAGGCAAATAGCTGTACAGTCTGCTGAGCATTCATCTTTTCCTCCCGATGTGATGGGTGAGGAACATGATCAATCCCCAGCCTTATCCCCCCACAGCTTATAATTCCCACACAATTCTTGTCCAACACTCATTGGGAAAGTCTTTCACTCATCACCCTGAGCATGAGCAGGGGCGAGCCATCTAAAGTAGAGCTGACATCTCTCCCAGACTGAAGCGTGCATGTCTCTGGAAGGAAATAGGGCTTCTTGGCAGCAGTGTTCTCAGGGGATTTCTTAGAGGGGGAGTCAGTGTGAACACCCGGGGACTGGTTAACCACAAAGGTTTCACTCTTCATAAAATGTGCATCTTTTAGCAGACACTTCATCAACACAGACATAATCCCTCGTCTAGGAAGTAGGAGCAGAGAGATGTGGTTCCTATACACTGAGACCCCACACCCAGTAGCCTCTTTCACCTGCCTCTCCCCTCTCACAAGTATTTAGGGATTACGGGACAGGGCTTTTCTGAACATCATCCTCCAGGGTCCCAGCAGAAGAAAACGGAGTACCAACAATCCCTCTTGGGAAAATGGAAGGGGTACAGAACAGGATCAGACAAAATCTGAAGTTCTGGGACTTGGCATCCATGGAAATTATCTAAAGAACTTCTTAAAATGCAGGCCACTGGGCCACACCATTAGATTTTAAGTCTCGTGTGTCTGGAGTAGGGCCCAATAAGATGTATTTCCAATAAGGTCCCAGATGATGCTGGTATTTGGAGAGACACTCTGGGAAAATTATTCTTTCAAAGATCTTCAGAGCATCTGCTTTTATATTTAATAAGTTCATGTGCCTCAGGCTCATGTGAGTATAAGAATCCTCCGAGAAATTGTTTTAAATCTGGGCGTTGAACTAGTTAGAACTGATTCTGTCATGAAGCAAAACTGGAACAGAGCTACATTTTTTTGACACATGAGAGTTCTAGAATGGTAACTGGAAGAGGGGGAGAGGGGAATCATTAGTCAAAGGTCTGAATTGGGAGGTTTGGAAAGGTTAAGTGCGCCCCTTCAGTAGCCTGATATGTGAGCTGGATTCTTGCGTGGACTGCAGAGGGGTGCCATCTTTCAACAAGACACTGCTATTTCGAGCTGTCCTTAGAATCCTAGGGAGTCATTTTTCTGTGGCCCATCCCCCAGGGGGTGGTGGGTGAAGGGAGACATTGAACAGTGTAAGACATGAAAAAGTAACAATAATTTTTAAATTATCAAGGGTTCATGAGTGAGGGGGGAAATGAGGAGTAGACACCAAGGGTTCAAGTAGAAAGAAAATGTTCTAACAATGATGACGGCAACAGACGTATATGAATGTGCCTGACATGATGAATGGATGTATGGATCATGAGAAGAGTGGCATGAGCCCCCAATAAAATGAGTAAGAAAATAAAATCCTAGGGACAAGAGATTAGATTGCTGTGAAATGCACACGTTATCCTTGTTTTCCAAGAGGGAACTTAGGTTTCTGGCAAGGTTATTGTTCCACTTCACCCAAAATTTAAAGAATTTAGGCTATGAGTTTTCCTTTCTCGGCTATGAGACTGAACCAGGAAGTACAAGGTCAAAGGCCTGGTTTCACTAGATTGCAGGTCCCACCTCAAACCTGCAGGCCAGAATCGCTAGGAGAACACCTCTGGTGATTCTTGTGTCCAGAGGATGTTGAGGAATTATTACATTGAGGCATCATCCATGAATGATTGAGGTCTTATCTTGCAGCGGAGCATGGCGGGAGGATCACAACTATCCGAGAAAAGTGCATATGCTCAGAAGGAATGAGAAAAGCCCCAGAGGGGCAGCAAGCAGGAATCAAGTGACACACTCGGTGCCACTGCGTTGCCTTCTCCTTGTCCCCTGTGTGCAAAGGAATGAATAGACCAACTCAAGCAGGCTTCCTTGTCTCTCTCCCACTAATACCTTCAGACAAGGAGAACGAGGGACTCCCAGAAAGACAGATGATGATGAGCGTTCAAGGGCAGCATCAGAAGGCCACCAAGTACAACACCCATGCGGTATTTTAAATGTGCTTAGTTGCTCTCAGCACAGGACATCTCAATGGAAAGCCAGTCTGCTTTTTACTCTGGCATTCTCTTCTCTGACAGTGCCAGACACAGGTGGCCTGAAACGAAATTGACCTTATCAGTGATCAGAGCATAGGATAGGGCTTCTAGTCGGTCTGACTGCTTGGGAGACCAACTGTCCAGGTTTACCCAGGACAGTCTTCGATGACTCTCAGCTCAGAATTCTTCCCCCCTCTCTCAACACTGCTGATTTGGATAGGCAATAATGATAGGGGCACCTTATTAAAGCTCTCTTACGCCGCATGTCCGAGAGCCTGCTCACAGTCACCCATATTTGTTGGATACCTAGTATTCTAACAAGCATTTTTGTAAAGGTTGGTGAACACAGGGACTGAGGGGCTTGACCAGCATCTGAAGATTAGTTGTGGTGGAACGAGAACTAGCCTCATCAGAGCCCTAACGAGGTCAACTCTTCAGAATTTGTATGATTTAACACTAAGCTTTTTGACCCAGAGAATGAAATCTCACCATGGAGATCTTTAATCTCAGGGTCTTATAGGACGGCTGCTAGAAGTTCCTTTTAAAATAAAAATAGTCAAAGCTGCCATGAACTAATACCCCAGTGTGGTTAAACAGAGAGGAAGTGGAAAACAGAGCTTCCTCTGCTGGGTAACAAAGAGCACGATGCTCTCAAGAACCTCCTCCCCTGGCAGGAGGTAGAAGGGACACTACCAGTGTTCTTAGCTGCTCTTCAGATGATCCTGACTGACCCCTGAATGCAGAGTTGAACTGCCCCCTACGGGTCTCAAGGCTGTGATCATCTGAACTATCAACTAGTACTCCTGTCCTGAATCAACCCCTTGCACCCCTAAAAGATTGCTGAGGAGAATAGGGCTGGGGGGGGGGGAGCATTACACATTTCGATTTTGCCTATTATCACTAGGAAATGCTAGTTGATTCTAATTAAACAAACAAAAAGCAGTGGTGACGCTGACTGAAACCACTGTAGACTTTCATGTGGCATAACACTGATCAAAGGCTTACATTTAAAGTGAGAAAAAAAAAACTATCAAAGACCAAGGGGTAAGAAGAAACTGATTTTTTGAGAGAGATCTGGTTCAGTGACAGTAGCCTAAGATAGACTTATCATATATACTGGAGTATAAGCTGACCCAAATATCAGCCGAGGCACCTAATTTTACCACAAAACTGCAGTAAAACTGTGCTGAAAAACCCCACTTACACACGAGTATATATGGTAAATTGAGTTCAAAATGAAGACACCTTAGCCAGGATGAGCCCCACACTTTCCCTAAAGATTTTCTTCTCTATTTTCCTCTGTAGAGCAAGGCACCAGGCCAGGCCCTCCCTTCTCTCCGGCAGCATCCTGGGGCTGCTCAATTAAACCAGAGACTCAAGGATAAGGTTGTTAGAAAATTGGAAAGAGCAGCAGCTAGTGAGCAGATGCTCCTGCTTGATAAATTAGTAGAAGATTATGCACGGCCAGCTGTATCAAATAAATGCCTGGTTTTTATACCGTACCATGATCCTCTGTGTTTATCATATGGTCCAGCATCTGCTCAATTCTGTCCCCAACTCCCATATATCTATTCAAATCAAGCATTGGCTGGGGACTCATTCACATACATGCTTCCATCTCAATCAGGGTCCCCTCCTGAGGCCTTCCCCTGAAAAGCAGCAGGCAGGGGACCCAGCAGGTCCTTTGTATTACACCCAGTGTCCATTCACCCAGTAAGCGAGGTAGGTATGCACGTACTCATACTGACTTACTAACCCATAGTGGGTTAGTACATGTGTTTTTTACCACACCAGAGATTCTGCTTCTAGATGAGGCTGGCATCTGTCTCTCTCCCCACCCCTTAGCTGACTCAAAGCCTTGTTCAAATACACAATCACTGTCCGGCATGGAGAGCCTGGTCAACTTACCTTGTTTGTTGGGTAATATGCACCTGAGTGACAATTATAAGCTCCTCACTCACCTGAAGAATCACTTTTGTTTTTCACAAGGTTCTGGGGGCAAGGGGTTGCCAACTCATTTGCCATACAAATAGGCGTATGTATACACAGAGACATATATGAAGGCATATATGTTGTCAGGTGCAGTTAATTTGGCTTTGACTCCTAGCACTCTTACGTATCACAGAACAAGCCCAGTGCTAGGCCATGCCAGCAATAGCAGGTGGTAATCCAGGGAAGAGACATGGCACTGCTCCCATAAACCGTTGCATTCTCAGAATTGTACCCAAAGGGACAATTCGACTCTGTCACTTAGGGTCACTATGAGTCTGAATCAACTCAATGGTAGTGAACTGGGTTTGGGAGCACTAGCAGGTTTCCTGAGGGTCCTCCTTGCGTTTGCTGGCCCTCCATTTTATCAGGCATGATGTCCTTCTTCAGGAATGGGTCCCATCTATTAACATGTCCAACACAAGTGAGATAAAAATCATTCTAGTCTCTGAGGAACACTGACTGCTCTTCCTGCAAGATGCATCTGTTCATTCTAGTGGTAGTCAGTCCATGGCACATTCGGTGGTTTTCTCCAACCCCACAGTTCAAAACACACATCTACCGATATGAGTGTGTGTATGAGTGTGCATTTTATCTAGAAAAATAGATAGATAATGCACACCCATACACATGGGCACACACATAACTCGTATAAATCAGTCTTTCTACACTAAAATAACCAGATATGATATCTTGGGACTAGAGTGAAAGTACTTTTTCTTATGTCTGACTAAGACAAGAAGAAAACATAATCCTTCTACACTTAAAATTCCTGGGTCAAACATCAGATTACATATGTGTTTCCTAACTGCCAACCAGAATATCGATTGACTTTTTTTCTCCCTCTTTGGGTCCTTCATTTTAGGATTGGGGTTTTGTCTCTCTGCTGGTGACAGGTTCCAAGTGTGTGTGCTCATTTCTATGGCACAGACAGATGAAAAGTCAGAATCTCACATGAATTCTAGGTTGACCAAATACTCATGCAGAAAAATTCAAACCAAACATAAACTTAGAAGGAATGCTTTATTTTTCCAATATCTGGAAGCAATGACCTTTTAGAATTTAAAAACAATGGAAGAAATCAAGAGAATGATTGATGGACTTTGTCACACAAAATATTAAGTTCTGTAAATTTCACAACTAGCCTAAGTTGGATGGACAGGCAGATAACATACAAACAGTTAATATTCTTTCAACTAATGGGCTTCAAAACGTTCCTGGGAAAACACCATTACTTTCACATTAACTTTTCTTTTGAGGGTCATGATATCAACTTTTAATAACTCAGCCAACACCCACAATCACACTTAGAGACTTTCAAACAACTTGATCTTTGGGGCTGGACTTTGTATGGAGTTCAGCAACATGGAAAAGTGCAGAATAGCACAGGCAGCATGCCTGCTTCTAGGGAGGGGCAAGAGAACTTATAATCAAAATAAAAGTATTTTATTTTGTATTCTCCTTTCAATAAAAACATGAGTTTGCCCTGGCCTCCCTGGACCCCCTCTTTCTTTTCCTGGAATGCTCTCTCCCAGTGGGACTAATTTTAAAAAGAGGCTGTCTTGAGAGGCTTCTATGAGAGGGTGTGCTCAACTAGGTTGGCTCAGACAGAGAACACATGGGACAGAGCACTGCATTGATGGTGCTGGATGAGGCCATGCTTCATGGATAAAGAGGGACACATAATCTTGGCGCTTGGTAGTCAGGCCACACACATGGGCAGCAGATACATAGATGTCTTTTGCGTTGGTCTTGTATTTAACTTGCTTAGGGCTTAAGCCAATGTATCTGGATATTCCCATTTGCTCAGTGATGGGATTCCAGGCCCAGGAGTCTTGAGGGCTTCTAATCATGCTCTGCGTCATCTACACCTTCCCTGGCCAATCCTGAAACTGCTCAGGGTCTGAAGGTATATAGGGTACGATCCATGTTTCCTGAGCAGGAGGATTGGGCCACCTGATCTGCACAACTTTCTCCATCAGGGAAAAAGACTCACAGGTTGCTATCTGTTTTGTTTCCCAACACAGTCAGGAAACTATAGAGTCTGGGGTTCTTGGAAAAGTGCTCAGTCTCCAGTCACAAACTAGTGGCCAGGTCGGGCGTCGCTCCCCAGGTTCCCCGAGGCAAAGACCTGGTAGGCCGCGTCTAAGCATGGGAACAGAAAGCAGAGCTGCATGAGAGTGGCAATCCGCCCTGGTGGTATCATGGATTACTGTTTGTCTGCTGATCAAAAGGTCAGCTGTGTGAAAGCACCAGCCACCTGGTGGAAGAAAGATGAGGTTTGCTTCTCCCATAAACATTTACAGTCTCATGCCCAGTACCTAGATGAAAGTGCTACAGAGGACAACATTGACACGGTTCAGAGAAGGCAACCTGTCTGACCTGCTCACAAGGGGGCAAACCAAGAGGGGAGTGCAGCTGACCAGCAATGGGAATAAAGCCATGAAGTCCTTGAGGAATCCAGATTGTAGACTTCTGACTAGGGGGTGGGAAGGAGGACAGAAGGGGCAGCACTTGGCACATCTGAACTGGTTGGGAGATATTCATACGGGGCCACCTTGAAAGTCTGAAGGTGTAAGAGGGTCAGGGGTAAGGCACGAGACCACACCATCCTTGATTGCAGGAAGAACAATGGGGTCTGGTAGAAAGCATGCCCCTCAGTCACAAAGGCTGAGGACTAAAAGGCTATAAGTGCTGTTAGGTAAGCAGGTCCTAAAAGAAAAGGGGATTGAATTAAAGGATTTTATTAGGGCCTGCTAGTTATTTAACAGAGGGATACTCCTCAACGCTGGGTTAGGGCAACAGTTAGACTTGCAACTATTTGTATGGTCTCTCTTTATTTTCCCTCTTGGTGTCTATCTACATAAGATGCACAGGATAAGAAAACTCAAGGAGATAGCAACAGGACTTATCAGTCAGGGAGTGGGGGGTAAGGGAGGAGAGAATGCAGAAGGAGGGGAGCAATGCAAAAATAATGACAGGGACAGGGAAATAGCAAGGAGTTTAAAGTTGATGGGGAGGGGGTGTAGCATTCATGGTCATGTTTGA
The DNA here is from genome assembly GCA_004026705.1 of Nesogale talazaci. Lineage (NCBI taxonomy): Eukaryota > Metazoa > Chordata > Mammalia > Afrosoricida > Tenrecidae > Nesogale > Nesogale talazaci. The sequence continues at coordinate 45,430 of PVJH01011556.1, read as the reverse complement.
TCAATTGAAAAGTATTCAAAAGGAATTGCTGAGAGGTGACTAATGGATAAACATGGTAGTGGGGCAGGGAGGAAAGAATAAGAAAGTAAACATTGTACATAGATATAAATATAGATATATAAAGAGAGGTATATATAAGTACAATAAGGAAGCAGATGACTATGGGCTTCTACTTAAATCTCACCATAGTACAAGAATGGTTTGTTTGAATAATGTGGCATTATATGATACTCACCTTCCTGAAATGATCGCTGAAGACAAAATGGGTGCATAAGAAAATGTAGTGAAGAAAGAGTAATGGTGCCCGGCTATTAAAAGATACAGTGTCTAGGGTCTTAAAGGCTTGAAGTTAAACAAGTGGCCATCTAGCAGGGAAGCAACAAAGCCCACATGGAAGAAGCACACCAGCCTGTATGATCATGAGGTGTTGATGGGAATAGGTATCAGAGATTCAAAAACAAGCAATAAAATTGACATGAAGGAGGGTACACAAAGTGGATGCCCCAAACCCAACTGCAAGATAATTGGACAGTCTCTCATGGTAGAGACACATGGAAGGAATGATGTATACAGAGTTCAGTATAGCACTGATGAAACTATCCTGTGGGTCTTTAATATTTGTTCCCCTTACTATTATGACCTTAGTTTTACCTCATTAATTCTGTGTGTGTGTGTGTGTGTGCTTGGTTTTAATGTGATGGCTGGAATAGTTCTTTATATATGGCAGAGAAGTTACAAGTTGGGCTGCTAACCTCAAGATCAGCAGTTTGAAGCCACCAACTTCTCAGAGGGAGAGAGACAAGGCTTTCTATACCGGTAAAAACTTGACAATCTCGGGAAATCACAAGGGCAAATCTAACATGTCCCATATGTTTGCTGAGAGTCAGCATTGACTCAGTGGCAGTGAGTTTGATTTTAAGTGTGGTACTAAGGGTGAAAATGTACACAGAAATGCATGCACAATGATGTAATATTGAATGCTGTGTACATTATATACCAGAGCAAACAAACAGAAAAGTGAAAAACAGTTTAAGCATTTTCAACTACAAAGAATTAGGAAAAGGTATATCTATTGGGTGAGGATGTTGTTATTAAACTAAACTTTCTTTAAGTGTGCTACGAAGTGTTGCTACTCTTGCTGTTAAGTGCCAATGGGTCAGCTCCAACTTGCAGTGCCCCATGTACAACAGGTCCAAACACTGGCTGGTCCTGCAGCATCCTCCCGGTTTGTACCTTTGGGTCCATTGTTACCGTCACTATGTCAGCCCATATGGTGGAGAGTCTTCCTCTTTGTTTCTGACCAATTTACCAAGTGTGATGTCCTTTTCCAGCAACTGGTCACTCCTGATAGCGTGTCCAAAGGAACTGATGCCAAGTTTCACCATCCTTGCTTCCAAGAAACATTCTGGTTGTACTTCTTCCAAGATGAATTTGTTTGTTTATTCTTCTGACAATCCATGGTACTTTTACTATTCCTCACTACCACCATAACTCAAATGCATTGATTCTTCTCAGTTCCTTCATATTCATTGTCAAGACTTCATACTCATATGAGGCCAATTGGCGGGGGGTGGGGGGGAGAGGGCATGACTTGACTTGAGACAGGCACACACCTTAGTCCAATAACATGAAGAAGGGAAATAAATTTCCATTCCATGTTGCTTGTTTCCCATACTCACTTGACATGTAATGTCAGGTCTCTGTAAAGTCTCTGCACTAAAGCCAACACATAGCTATTCCTTCATGAATTTTAGGCACTGTGTGCACTATTATTTAATCTTGGAAGCAATTCTGTAGAGTTGTTGTTTATTGTTTTATCCATTTTATAAAGCAGTGAAGCAAGCTTAGGGGCATCAAGCTCAAGAGTGTCTAACTCAGATGCTGTTGAAACGGTGGTCCACTAAACAGTGCATGTTCCATTCAGTCGCCGATGGCTGCAGGAGTCACCAAAGTCAGCACACAGTTCAACAGTATTCCACATCAAAACATCATTTGGAGGAAGCTGGATTTTTGCTCTTGAGGGAAGGTGGGTCAAAAGGCCTTGTTGGGTACATCGAGGAGGACTATAAGATCCTAACATGATTCAATGTAAAGTAAGATGAGAACGACCTGGAAACAGCAGAGTTTCAAAGAACTAGGAAATGTGCTCAGGAAATTTCCCCCCTCATGTTTGGAGTTAAGAATATGAACATAGCAAAACTGATATTGTAAACTTTGACTTTGTATGCTATGGAGTGGAACACTGTAAATGTCACCCAGATGTTGACTTTGCATCTTGTAAATACTGCTATCCCCAAACAGCTTGCCACAGGATTTATAAATATCAATGAGACAAGCAAAAGAGACTTGTCCGCTACACCATGATGTTGTATGTGTTCACCCTCTCATTTCGTCACCTCACATTTCCTTTGCTTATAATTGAGAGCTATAAGCTTTCCTGACAAAAAGTTACGTAGAAGTTTTTACTAGCGACATGGTACTATCATGAGGTATATCTCTGCTTGGTAGAAAGCAGTGGTTCTCACTCTGTGGGTCGCAGCCATTGGAAAACAGCTTTCTGATGATCTTAGGAACAAAGACACAACTATGCCGGCTCCAGGTGGATCCACCGGCAGGCAGATAAGCCCATTCAGCATGAAAAGTGTAACCCATGCTACATCATGTTTCAAGACAAAATTTCATTTATTTGTCATTAGAAATAAATATTTCACAATACATAATTATATATTATTTTTATGATTAATCACTATGCTTTAATTATGTTCAATTTGTAACAATGAAAATACATTCATTATTTATTATTTACATGATGATCCATGAGAGTAGTCAAATTGCAGTTATGAAGTAGCAACGGAAATATTTAGTGATTGGGGGTCACCACAACATGAGGAACTGCATTACAGGGTCACAGCATGAGGAAGGTTGAGAACCACTGGTATAAAGAGAAGCTATGTAAGGCCTTAGAGTGATTTTGAAAATAAGAAAGAACTGGAGGAAAAGAATGATTATTCAAAAACTATTGTGTGAAGTGCAGAGAGGGTTTTTAAAAAAAGAGGATGAGGGAATTTTTTTTAGGTACTTTGGATGTAAACATGAGTATAAACACAGCAAATTTAAAAGCAGACATCTTGCATTTGAAGCACATCATTCAGTGGAAGGTCATAAATGTGATCACAGCTGTTTTCTCACATGCTTCACAACATAGGTGTCTCAACGTGGTCCACCAAGTGGCTTTTAAATATTGATGATGCAAGAAAAATTAACTTGCTTTTATATAATTGGGCCACATTGAGATTTTGCAAGGCTTCAGGTTTTACTGGTAGTAAAAGTGACAGAGAGTGTCTTCCCTTACCGCTTATTTCTTCATTTCAGACCTTCCCCAAACCTCATTTTTCCTAAATAATGAACAATTGAACACCAGCATAATTAAGCAGTTTTATAGGATGGTTTTATCACCAGCCGAAACCAGAGTAGCAACGTCTTCCTACATCACGAGGTGGGCAAGAGCCCATTTTAATCAGACATTAATGAGGAGATCATTCTCTCTGAGCACTAAATGCATAATACAAGAAAGAAAGAAATAGACAAGGAGAGAAAGAGTGGGGACGGGGTGGGGGGAGGAGGAGAAAGGAGACAGAAGACGGAAGAAGAGAGAAGAGAGATTGATGAATTCACCTTTTGAGAAAAGGGCCAGAGACCAATAACAGGATCCCTGGCAGAGAGTTTCTCTTAACCCACACATTATGTAGATTTTTCACTAGAGGAGCGAGCACGCGCTCTGGGATGGAACAATAGGGACTGCAAAGGAAACGGTAAGAGGAGGAAGAGAAAAAGCAGTAATACTTCTCTCCCTGTGACAGCTGCGTTGGTGAACATGATATCAGATGGTCAGACCAGTTTGGAGACGTCAATAGTAGTTATTTGGGGTTTGTTTTGCTGACTTGCTTTCACTAAGACAAGTGGAAGGAAGATGTTTCAAGAGTGATGATGGCAACAAGTGTGCAAATGTGGCCTGCACACAATTGATGTGTGTATGGATCGTGATGGGAGTGCTATGAGCGCCCCCATAAAATGGTTTATTATAAAAAGGGAGGGAGAAAGAGGAGCTTATAGCAAGGGCTCAAGTAGAAAATATTTGGAAATGAATATGGCAACATGCGTACAAATATGCTCGGTACAAAAGATGCATTGAATGCTATAAGAGCTGTAAGAGCCCCGAATACAATCATTGGGGAAAAAATGCAATTGATTTTTAAAATTCATCTCGTATCCTGTCACATTGCTGAATTTGTTAACTTTATTTTCTATATACAAGAACATGTCATCTGCAAACATAAATAGTTTTACTTCTTTTCTAATTTGTGTGGCATGTATTTTTCTTTCTTGCCTAATTTCTTTGTTAGAATCTCTAATAAAGTGGGGAATACAAAAAACAAACAAAAAAAAGCCAAGCCCAACAAACCCAAGAGCAAGAAAGAAGAACTGCCCACAGAGTGTCCAGGGAGGGAGGAAGGAGGAGTCTTGCTACTCCTGCAGAGTTGCAGTCTGGGAAATCCAGAGGCAGTGTTACCCTGTCCTGTGGGGTCACTATGAATTGCAGTGAGTCCATGGCAGGGATTTTGGTGTTTGGGAATCTTTTTTGGTGTGTGTGTGTGGCATCACTGCCCTTTGGTGGGAGGTGGGAGGCCCATCCTTGCTCCTGGAGAGCTGCTGCTGGATTTGAACCACCAAGCCAGTGGGCCACAGTCCTGTACTCAACCATTACGCCACCGGGGCTCAGCCGGTGTTTGAGAATCTTATGGAAGAAGATTGCTCCATCATCTTTCCTGGGGCCTCTGTTGGTTTAAGCACCTGGCCTTTCAGTTAGATGATGAGTGCTTAACTGCTGCACCACTAGGGGGTCTAGTTGCTTTTTGGAAAGGCCTTTGGATCACAATGAAACATCTCAAAAACAGATGGAAGTTAACATTGAAAATTATGGGGCTGAGCCCCGGTGGCGTAAGTGGTTCAGTGCGGAACTGCAGCTCGCGGGCTTGGCGGTTCAAAGCTAGCAGCGGCTCTCAGGAGGAGCACTGGTTAGCGCTCAAGACCACCAGAGGCAGTGATGCCCACAAAAAAAAAAAATTAAACATAAGAGTTTTCTTATACCATTTGACTTGAAAATATGTACTATCTGACAGTAGCTATACTGACAGTAACAACATTTGACAATAACAATATTTACTATCTGACTAACAATATTGATATTGTTAGTAGTCATATTGCTAAATGATACGTAGGAATCTATTTTAATACTGAAGCATGTCAAAGTACACCCAGGAATACATAACAATCTACAACTTTCTTATCAGTACATTTTAGAAATATTTCTATTTAGTCTCATATGAGGTCTGAAAGTAGGAAATACTTCCACATCTTCTATTTCAAGTGTTCCTGAACCACATGACATTTATTTCATAATAATTAAATAATGAAAAAAAATTAAATAATGAAAACCACTGTCATTTGAATCAAAGATGGAATTGAAAGGCTTTCAAATGTTTAAGTTTTAGCAGGATTTCACCAACTTAAGGGAGAATGACAAACATAGATAATGGTGAATGTTGCAAATGGTGAATACCTTCAGGTCTACCCAGCTGCCCCTCAGTGATTTATTTCTCAAACCCCAGTCCTTGGAATCTTTATGCATCACAGTTCAACTCTGATACACTTGAGGTTACCAGGAGGGAGCACCTACCAGTAGGCAACTGAGATACCAATAGGGAGCACTCCCCGTCTTATTCTTCTTGTGATAGATAAATGATAAACAAAATATTCAGAATTTTGGAACTCACATCTTTTATTTGTGAGCTTTGGATTGTGTTGTTTAAATTTTTAACAGACTCTCTTAATTTTACTGGATTAAAAAACTATATAAAAAGCAATTAGGGGCCACCTACTCCCACCAGAGGGCGGTGATGCCCCCTCCCTCCAAAAAAGGCTATTTAGATGGCTGCTTTGAAAGAAGCACTCTGGTCTGTATGATCGAGGATAGTAAGCGAGAAAATCCAAATCAGAAGAGGGGTATAGAATCAGAGCTTAAATAGTGAGCACCTGGTCTACTGAGGGCTATGGATGAGAATGGAAGACATGACAAAATTCCATTTGCAGGATTCACGCATGCATGGATTCAACTTTCATCCTGTGTCAACTTCCCACTTGCTCTGATGTTTGAGCCGCTCATTGCCACCTCTGTGTCAGTCCATCTTGTCGAGGGCCTTCTTTTTTTTGCTGCCCCTCTACTTTAATAAATGTATCATACTGAGTTCTTCAGAGAAATGAAACCAGTGTGCTTGGATGTGTTGCAAATGAAAGGGAATGTATATTAAGAAATCATATAAAGTACAGTTGATTCAGGCCAGGTTTTCCAGGAGCGTGGAAACTGATGAACAGGAAGCAACAGGAGATTGAGGAACCAGACCAAGAAGAAGAAGCAGAGACAAAGCAGACACAGGCCAGTAGACACAGAGGGCCAAAGTTGCCCAAAGGAATTCACTGCCAGTGGTCTGCTGACAGCTCCTGGATTGGCAAGCAATGGAAGAGGAGATCGGAGAGTCAGACAAGTTCCTTCTTATGCAAAAGGCCAATGACCTCAAGGAGGTGTCAGCTGACTGTGACTCGATGGCCTGGTTTGACTCCACCTCCTTGCCAGGAGTGTCTAAAGCAGTGGTTCTCAACCTTCCTAATGCCTTTAATACAGTTCCTTATATTGTGGTGACCCCAAACCATAAAATTATTTTCACTGCTACTTCATAATTATAATTTTGCTACTGTTATGAATCACCATGTAAATATCTGATATGCTGGATGTATTTTCATTGTTACAAATTGAACATAATTGAAGTATAGTGATTCATCACAAAACAATATGTCATTAAATATTGTGAAGTATTTATTTCTAATGACAAATAAATGAAATTTTGTTCTAAAGCATGTTGTAACATGGGTAACAGTCTTCACACCGGGTACTCCTGTGTGGGCATGTCTGCACGTGGGCAGACCTGCCTGGAGATGGATAGAGGTGTGGTGTCTCACTTCCTAAGATCATTGGAAATATGTGTTTTCCGATAGTCTTAGGCAACTCCTGTGAAAGGGTCATTCAACCACCCCCCCAAGGGGTTGTGACCCACATGTTGAGAACCGCCGGTCTAATAGACATAATCCCTAACCATCACAGCCCACCCTTTGTCAACTTGACACCTTTAAACTCTTTGACCATATGTAATTCACCAAAGACAGCAACAGAATCATACTTGTGCCTAACATGATGCCACAAGCATGTGTATAATCGAAAATGCACTAATCCTATTTTCACTTTATATATTTTTTTTATTAAAAATCATTTTATTGGGGGCTCGTACATCATTTTCACAATACATAAATAAACAAACTGTGCCAAGCACCTTCACATGTCCACTGCTGTTATCATTCTCCAAACATCCGCCCTTCCCGTTGAGCCCTTGATATAGGCTTTCCATCCCTTCCCTTCTTCCCCTGCTCTCCTTCCCTACCAACCCTCAATATTTATAAATTATTATTGTTCTGTCATATCTTACTCTGCCCAACCTCTCCCCCAACCCACTCCTTTGATGCTCGTCCTTTAAATAGGAGATTATATGTAGATCCTTGCAGTTGGTTCCGTCTCTCTACCTCACCTTCTCTCCACCTATCCAGCAGCTTCAATCTCACCACTGGCCTGAAGGGGTTCATCCATCTTGGTCTCCCATATCTCCAGTTTCCCTCTCTACCAGTGTACCTTTTCCAGTCCAGCTGGATTTGTAAGGTAGGGTTGGGATCATGATAGTTAGGGGGAGGAAGCCTTCAGGAACTAGAGGAAAGTTGTATGCATCATCACTGCCCAGTTGCCCCTTGACTGGTCTGTCTCCTCCCCATGACTCCCCTGTAAAGGGGTGACCAATTACCCACCAGTGGGCCTTAGGTCCCCACCCTGCTCTCCCCCTCATTAGTAATGATGTGATTCTCAATATCTGCTCCCTTCGGCCCCTCTTGATCACACAGGCTGGTGTGCTTCTTCCATGTGGACTTTGCTGTTTCTGCGCTGAATGGCGACTAGTTTATCTTCAAGTTTTTGAGACTTCAGACATTCAATCATTTGGTAGCTGGGCACCATCCGTTTCTTCTACTCCATTCGCCTCTGTATCCATATGTCTTCAGCGATCATATCAGGAGTCAATTGGTCCATTGATTTTGATTTTTGTTCTTTGATGCCTGATACTTAATTGTTTCAGCACCTCATGATTGCACAGGCAAGTGAGCTTCTTTTATGGTAGGTTTTGTTGCTCCTGAGATACATGGCTGCTTGTTTATGCTCAAACCTTTAAGACCCCAGATGCTATATCTTTTGATAGCTGGGCACCATCAGCTTTCTTCACTACTCTTGCTCATGCTCCCCCATGTCCTCAGTGGGCACCTTGAGGATGTGTGCACACAGTGATATGTGCGTTTCTCCCTGCCGTCCCCTCCCCTCACCCCCTTGTTTGATGTCTGTTACCTAGTCCTTTCACCACGCAGGCTGTTGTGTTTCTTCTGTGTGGGTGTGGTCTGTTCTCAGGTAAATGGTCTATTGTTTGTCCTCAGGCTTTTAAGACCCCAGATGATATATCCTTTGAGAGTTGGTCACTGTCAGCTTTCTTCACCACACTTGCTTATGCACCCATTTTATTTCAGTGATTGTGTTGGGCCAGTGAGCCTAGTGGAGTACCAGATTCATAGAACAAAGTATTCTTGCATTGAGGGAGCACCTGGGTGAGAGCCCAAGGTCCACTTGCTACCCTAGTATTTGGCCTGTAGGTATGTTCTTAAGTTTATTCCCTCCTTATAATAGATAATTGTATTTATGTATTGACATGCCTATGTTTAGACCTCTGCAAGTGCCCTTTGCCTTCTAGCTTTTTCTTCTATTTCCTTCTATCTCCTTCCTGTCCCACCATCATGCTCCACCTTCATTGGCATTTCAGTGCTTCCTCACAGATTCATTGTCCTTGCTTAACCCCTACCAGGCCTCACTCTCCTTTCCGTCGATTACAGACGACTTGTTGCCCCACCCCACCCTGTCCACAAGCCTTTCCATGCCCCCTTCTCCTCCCCTCTCCCATGCTCCTGAAGAACCATCAGACCTGTCATTCTTTACTCCTCTCTCTCGGACCAGAAGTGCTCTCTTGATTCAGTTCACTTTTTTTGGGGGGGGTGGGCAGGGGGGGTCAGACTGCAATGCTTTCCCACCATGTGACTCCCAAAGTATCTTGTGTCACTGTCTGCTTCAGTAGGGAGCCAGTGTGACTCATCCTGTTGTTGTTTGCCCAGTCCTTTCTGTGACCCATTAGGTCCCCAGAGGGGTGTAGTCCTCTGAGCATCACGTGTCGGCGTGGGGACTGGACCCACTCTGTCTTCCTCTTGTCTTCCTCTCTTCTTGTCTTTCTCCCTATGAATGTGGCATGCTGGCCTCTCCTCCAACCTCTCTAAGGATGGGTCAATCTGACTCTGGTTGCGTCTGGATCTGTAGCTCTCTCTTTTCTTGCAGCATTCCATGCATCCATGCCACCTTATATTTTAGGAGTCAACCAAATAGAAATATTTCCTTCATACATACAAATAAGAATTACTCATAACAATGACAGTCTGCATGTTTCCAGCTGGTCCTGCAGCCGTAGTTTAGTATTTAGAACTACCTTTATCCACAACTATTCCACACTTCCTTTACCCTCAGGTAGTTACAGTTCTTTGCCTTGTTGTGTGACCCAATCCTTCATTCTAGAAGAATCTGGACTATTATTAGTGATGCCAGAATTGGTGTGCTGTACTTTTACCATTGTCTTTAATCATAGGACATGATAGTCGTGCTAAGAGATGATTTAAGAAATCTCCTAGGTTCTAGACAGTCTTCTTTACCTCCATATGTAACACCAATCCAGTTTCTCCCTGGCCATCAGGATCAAACATACCACTCAGGACAAGAACTCTTTTTTAACTTGTTGATCCAGAGTATGAGGAGCCTCCAATGGCCAGGAGACATCCTTAACTCCCAGTTCAGTGGAATTGGTGCTGTGTTCCCAGTGGGAGTGTTCCTCGATTTGGAACTAGGATCTCTAGACCTGAAAAGCATGAGGTCACCGGGACAGAGAGTGAAAATGCTGCCAGTGGGTCTTTAGGCATATCAATGAGGGATGCCACTCCTGTCTATCTCCAGGAACTGGTCTCCTCTGATAACATGTTCAAAGTCTATAAGACAAAGGTTTGCCCTCCTTCCTCTAAGGAGTACTTCTTCCAAGACAGACTTGTTTGTCCTTTTGACAGTCTGTGAGGGGCCACTGAAGCAGAAGCACTGCTATGAGGAGCCAGCACTACAGAAGAAAAGGTTTGTCCTAACTCTGATGGTACCAATGTGGGAAGAACCAGGCCTTGCAAAGATGAAGGCCAACCTTATTCCATAGCCAATGGGGTTTCTCCAAATGAGCCCATCATTCAACACCACAACAAATATACAAATCAATACAGAGCTTGCCTACTTTCATTTCACAAAACATCTTAAAAAACAATCATCTTATTTCAAACTTTATCCTCTTTGGACAATACGAAAAACTTATATTCTTCATATTACATTTTCTTGTATTAATCACTTAGATACAAAAATATTATTCACTTCTCAAGGGTTGAGTTCTTAAAACAATATGACATTCGGATATCATCTTTTTTATTTACATAGACTTAAACCAAGAAATTAAATGAGTCATTGCATTGTGCAATCTGTTGCAAAAGACTTCTTTAAAGTGTCAAAAAGAATGCTACTTTGAGGACTAAGTTCCTGGCACAGGCCATGATGTTTTCAATTGCCTCATAGGCATGTTGGACAATGACTATGCAAGAAGGAAGAAGAATTAATGTATTTACATTTCAGGGCTGGTGAAGAATATTGAAAGTATCATAGACTCTCAGAAAAACAAGCAAATTTGTCTTGGAAGAGGTACGGTCAGAACGCTCCTTGGAAGGCAGAATGATGAGATGTGTCTTATGTGCTTTGGGTACATCAGGTATCAGGACAGACCCATCCCTGATCAGTAAGGAAAAGGGGCAGTGCAAGAGAGAAAGACCCTCGACCAGATGCATGGATTCAATGACTATAATGAAAGGCTCAAACGTAACGATTATGAGGATGGCCCAGGAGTGGCTGGCACTTCCTTCTGTTGTACATAGTAAGATCCCTATGAGTTGGGACTAACTTCCTGGCACCTAAAAACAACAAACAGCAGCAAAATTTTAAACAATGGACCTTCTAAAAATGCACTTCCATTACCATACAAGAGACATTTCAGCAATCCATGCTCTTGCTGTGTTGTAATGTGCTAATGGTATTTTCAAAGAAGACTAACGGCAATTAAACTGATCTTTGTAAAAAAAAAATGTATATGCAGTCACTCACATTCACTTCTTGTGATTAAAAAGAAAAGAGCAAAAAAAAAAAAAGCAGAACAAGGGGGGGAAGTTCATTTTGTGAAAAAGCTACTCAGATGACTTCCACTTTTTAGAACTTTTCAACTACAGTCTATTTCAATTTGTCACTAGAAAGACTGAGATGAGCTTGTAGTTTAGTCATTGCTGTTCCGATCCATATGGAAAGTGTAAGTACAGGTAAAATAAAATTTTACATCCCTCCACCAAAAATATGAACTCAAGTACACTTCCTGGAGTAGGCTGATAAAGAAAATCATGGATTTTCACAGGATATTCAGACAGTGTGAAAGGTTCATGTGTATAAAGTCATTCAGGCTCCTCCCAGGGACTGGGAAAATTCACAGTACCATATCAAACAGAGATGGATGGAGAAATGACCATATCATGGAAAGTAGTGCTGAACTCACAAGGTACCTACCTTCTTGGCTGCCAGTCTGTAATAGGGGTCATAGTTCACAGCACAACAAAACAGGTTCTTGAATGCATATTATGGGGTAAGCCAGAGTCAGCAAACTAAGAGATAAAAGTTTGTCCCCACATCTCTCTATGAATTCATGTGATAAGGCCAACTGTTCATCTAAACCAGTGCTTCTCACCTGTAGGTCGCAACTCCTTTGGGGATCGAATGACCCTTTCACCGGGGTCATTTGATTCATAACGGTAACAAAATTGCAGTTATGAAGTACCAATGAAAATAATTTTATGGTTGGGGGTCACCACAATGTGAGGAACTGTATTAAAGGGCCATGGCATTAAGAAGGCTGAGAACCACTGCTCTAACAGAAGAATGAAACCTGCCCTCTTCCTTTATGGGTTTTCTTCATTAAAGCTAAGTTTAAGAAAGTGGCATCATCCGTAGATGGGGCACAGGGGGTCAGGCTTCTTGGCACTGGGAAGTCTGGGCTTTGGTTGGCAACTTTTTACAGGCGTGACCAACAATATCAGGGCTCCTGCATTTGGGGAACTTGGTACAGAATAAAAGAGGAAGGCCCAGACCCATGCCTCTCAAACTGGAAGGATAGGAGCTATCCTAGGACCCAGTTAGCCCCTATTGGTAATCCATGATGATGAGCTTCCACCACCATTCTTAGACAATTCTGCCTTTTGATTAATAACCAAGTTGGTTCAGGACTTCAGCTGTGCACAGCAGTATTGCTGCATTGAGCTTTCAAGAATGTGATCTTTCCAAAGCAGATCATAAGGACGGTCTTCTGAGGCACCGCTGGGTGGCTTTGAACCCTCAACCTTCAACTAGGGTTGCTGTTGGTGTGTCACGTTGGCTCTGACTCACAGCAACCCCGCGTCCAACAGAACAAAATAAAACGCTACTCTGCCCAGTGCTGCTCTCACTCGTCTGAACCCACTGTCGCATCCATCTGTCAATCCTTCTCCTTGAAGCCCTTACTCCTTTCCTGTTTCCCCTCTGCTTCACCAACCATGATGGCCTGTTTCAGGGACTGGTCCCTCCTGAGACTATACCCAAAGTGAATGAGACCACCTCTCCCTATCTTTGCTTCCAAGGAACATTCTAGTTGCACTTCCTCCAAGACAGATTTGTTTTTGTGGCAGTCCATATTTTCAATATTCTTTGCCAACACCCTAATTCAAATGTATCAATTTTTCTGTGATCCCCTTTCTTCATTGCCCAGCTTTCAAATGCATATGAGGAGCCTAACTGAACCATTGCTTAAATAAGATGCCAAAAATATCTTGAGGCAAATGCCTCTTGGTAGAACCACAGCGCGCTACTGACCCATGGTGGCCATGTTTGAACATGTCTTTTTCAACTTAAACCCAGCTTCTCCAGGAGGCAGCAGTAAGAGCAGGAGGGATCCCCAGGTCATTTGATCCTTAAAAGCCTCGTGTCGTGTGCAATTATTGACAGAGTAAACCTAGCTTTGCTCTCTTTGGAAGCCGCAGTCTGCATCCTAGCAAATCTTGTCTTTAACCACAGCAGAACTTAGTAATTTTTCCTTGCATTGTCCACCTATGATGCCATATTTCTCCGATAGGCATGTTATCTGTTTTGCCTCACTTATTCACAGTTATAACTGTATTACTCCCCCATTTAAAACGTGAAGTCACCACTTAAGGAATGTCAGTATTGTCTTCATAAGATCAGAAACTTAAAATTAATATTTTTAATTTGTTAAAAAAATTCTAATAAAAATATCAAATTCCCTTCTCCACCTTCAAAGGCTGACAGCATGTTCTACAGGGTCTTCCATGACTATGTGGTGCACAGAGTTCACATCTTCTTCGGACCTTAGTCCTCAGCATAAATTGTTCTGCATTACCTTTATGTGTCAGAGAGACTTTGGTGGGGTGGCAATAGATGATTTAGCGAGTCTCTGAAAATTCACAAGGCAAAATATTTCCAAGGTGCGAATCTGCACTAGAGGAGGAGAAAATAATAGTGGCAACTAGCACCAAGCACCAGGGACACCCTCAGCGCTTTACACATCATTGAGCTGATCGAATCTTTACAGAAACCCTACAACATGAGGCACAAACATACCCACGACTGTGAAGATGTTGCAGGACCTGACCACCTTTTGATCAGTGACACATAAGCGCATAATAAACTAGCTCAGTAGCACCTAGCAGCAACAGCATGGATAACTTAATTTCACCGTTTTTCAGACAAGGAAACTGAGGACCTGGGGAATTAAATAAGTTGTCTAAAGTCACATCGGTGTTGAGTGGGGAAGCCTCAACGAAAACTCAGAAGCCTATGCTCTTAGCTTGTTATTAGGTGGCATAGAGTAGGCTTCAACCCACAGAGACCTTACACACCACTTAGGAAACATGGCATGGTCCTGTGCAATCCTCACGATTGCTCCCATGCCTGAGCCCACTGTTATAACCACTGGTTCCCTAAATCTCATTGAGGGCCTCCCTCTTCCTCACTGCCCTTCAACTTTACCAAACATGATGTCCTTCTCCAGGGACTGAACGCTCCTGGCAGTCCGTCCACGGTACGTAAGACAAAGCTTTGCCATGCTCACCTCTAAGGAGCACTCTGGCCCTCCTTATCCCAACACAGATGGGCTCATCCTTTTAACAGTTCTAGGTACTGTCAATATTCTTCTCTAGCAACTCAATCCAAAAGCATCAATTCTTCTTCTGTCTTCCTTATTCAATGTCCAACTTTCAAAAGCACATGATGCACTGGAGAATACCGTGGCTTGAGTGGGGCACACCAGAATCCTCAAAACAGCGTCCGTGCTCTTCAATATGCTAAAGGGGTCTTGTGGAGGAGATTCACCTGACGCACTGCGTCTTTTGGTCTCATGACTGCCGCCTCCTTGAGCTCCGATTGTGGATCCAAGCAAGACACCATCCTTGACAGCGTCAATAAACGTAGCAGCTCGATATCAGCAGCACAAGCCAGACTGCCGGCTGCGGAACAGGCCATCAATTGCTCACATGTCAGTTGAAGAAAGTGAAAACAACTCCACAAGAGCCAAAAAAAGACCTTGAGTCTATCCCACCAGAATTTTGGGACCATCTTAGGAAGAAATCTGATGCATTAAGCACTGATCACACAAGAACGGATGAACTGTGGGGTGACATCAAGAACTAATTCGTGACGAAGGTATGTCATTAAAAAGCCAGGACAGAAAACAAAGATCAAAGTGGATGGCAGAGAGATTCTGCATCTTTCTGTCAATCATAGAGTAGCATAGACAAACGGAAGAAACGATGACGTAAAAGGACTAAACAGGAAAAATGTTAAAGCAACTCGAGAAGATACAGTAAAAGTATTATAATGCAATGTTAGAAAACCAAAAAGAAAGAACACGCTCAGCATATCATAAACTGAAAGAACTGACCTTGTTTCCCTGTGCCTCTCACCGAGGGTTGCTCCAGGCTGTCTCTGAAGATGAACACACTGAGCAGGGATGGACAGCAGAGCCCTCTGCTCATTCTCTGTGTTTGTTGCATTCTTTCCTTTCCTTAAGCTTTCAAATTAATTAATTATCCTTCCTTTGGTGGGGTTCCAGGACAGTTGTCTGCATATGTTTCATTTGGTTTCTAGGGGGCTGGTTCACCTGACTAAGCTGCCATCTTGATCCGCATCACGGCTTACATTTCCAGAGGAGGCTAAAATGAAAACTTTTGTGAAAAGTCGCATTTTACATAATAGAAGCATAAACTGCCATGAATAGAGGAATGTTTGTTAGGACTTGAAAAGTGTCTCCCATAAGGATGGGTTGGCATTCCATTCCCTGTGCATGGGATTGGGACCTGCTTAAAGGGCTTGCCTGTTTTCTTTGGTTATCAGTTCAGTCGAACTAGGTCATAGCAGAATATGGTAGGTCTTATTCTTAATCCTTTTTGAGTGGTTCCTTGCAAAAGAGGACAAACTACAGAAACAGGCACTCTTAGGAGAGGAAACCATGTGATGACCAAGACAGGACCGTTGGCAAGCAGCGGAGGTTGCTAAGGGCTCCAGGAGCTTGCGAGGTGTAGACCAGATACTTTCTCCGAGAACTCAGAAGGAGCTAGCCTGGCTGCTAGCCTGAAATCTGACTTTCAGTCCTTCAAAGTCCCCATTTTCAGGGTGTTTTTAAAGGGCCCTAAGAGACAAGGAGGATGTTGATGTACACAGCTGCTCTGCACCTTGGCTTCCAGTCTCCAAACAGTCACTTGGTTTTTCTCTAACAATCAGGGCCGTCAGAGTTCATCCAATGTGGAATACAAAACTTTCGTGTGAGTCTTGTGACAGCTTTCTTTACACTTTTGGCCAATGACTCACTGCCTTTGACAGCAGCAGTGAGAAACAAAGGAAGAGATGGCTCATTTATTTCTTCTTTTTAGCAAAATGCCAGCCTGAGTCATACTGCACACACTTCAAAATCATATTGCTGTAAGATAATAATACCCTAGATCTGTGTGATGTGTTATCATTAGTCAAATGCCTTCCCCTGAATTATCTTGTCTCATCCTCCCACTGACTGGCAAGGTGGGTGACATTAAGCATTTTCTCCAGCTGAGGAGAGGCAGGCAGTGTGCATCTGAAACTTCCAAGACCGCCTGGTGGAAAAAGAGAGAACAATGTCCCTTCTCCCGACCCCCGCGTTCAGGGCTATCTCAGTCATCTGAGCGTGCCCTGCTCCACAGAGCCAGAGACTGGACATGAAAATAATAAGACTTACATACCAGGACTGACTAGCCTGGGCAGGAACCACTTTGAGGTCTTACTAAGAACTCACTGCATTGGATGTATTTAAAGAAGCCCTGGTGATCTAGCCGTTACGAGTTGGCCTCCTTGTAACCACAAGACCAGCAATTCGAAATCACCAGCTGCTCCCAGGGAGAAAAGCTGCACTTTCTCCTCCTGTGAAGGATTGCTGTCTCAGAAACCCACAGGGGCAGTTCTTCAGGGCTGCTATGAGCCAGAATCAACTTGGGTTTGGGGTTTCTTTTTTTTTTGGTTAACAGATTTAATTTTCACAATGGTATGTACTAAGTATTTTTATGTGTCCCCTTATATATCCATATATGGCCTTGCCTTCTAAGGAGATAAGATAATGACATGTTAGAAAATGGTTTCTAGGCTGAGCCCCAGTGGCATCGTGGTTGTGCGCAGGACTGCGGCCCACTGGGATGGAGGTTCAATTCCAGCAGTGGCTCCACAGGAGCAAAGACTGGGCTTCCTACTCCCACCAACAGAGAGCAGTGATGCCCCCCCCCAAAAAAAAAACAAAAAAGAAAATTGTTTCTATTCAGTTAGAAAATACAATTCTCTTTACTATTAGAATACATACAACGATTAGGGCTACAAATGACTTCAGATATCAAATGGCATACGTTCAACGATGTACTGGTAAGAGTCTCAAAGCCAGCTTTCTGGAGAGAAAAACCCTTATTTTGATATTTTTCCAATTTCTGTGGTGTAAATATGAATAACATGACTGATTTTAGGCTACTAACTTGGTATCACTGAACTTGGAGTTAAGAAAAGATGCATAAAACTGTCTCTCATGAAGTTATATGACACATTACTGTTTCTTTTTTTTGGGGGGGGGCATCACTGTCATCTGGTGGTGGGAGTAGGAGGCCCAGCCTTGCTGCTGGACACATTACTGTTTCATGACTACCTACAATTCATTTTTTGGCTAGCATTTTTCCTATTCTCAAGTAGGTTCAACTTGCCGTTTTTAAAATATGCTTTGCAAAAATTTTGATGACTTTTCACTAACTGAAAATTTTTCTATAACATTGTAAGCATGTTTTTCCAGGGTAAAGTATTGTGGTAGTTACATATTCTACTTTCAACTTCTAAAGGGTGGATGGAGTCTAGCCTGTGAGTGAGGTCATAGCCACTGAAGCTATGTAACCATGACCTCTGAGGACTCTGGGAAATCCTGTCTTATTCCCTGGAGACAAGACACACTCTCTGTGAGACATTCCTGATGACAAGCCAGATAAAGTTGCGCTGATGGAGCCAGAGCCCTAGAACTTGTGGAACCACATGGAGACTCACACCAGCATGGAGACGCTTTTACCAACACTGGATCCACAAGGCTTTCTATCCATTGGTCTGTGATCTTGCTGCCCTTGGACTCGCTGCATGCATTGTGTGAGTCTGAAGAGGAATTAATACACTGGTATCAGACATATGAGCCAATATCAGATTTATGAACTTCATCTGGACTGGGATGGGATGTTTCTCAATATACAATTATTCTTTGATATCAAGATCTTTCTTACACACATGTGTGTCTCTGAATTTGTTCCTCTAGTCCACGCGGACTAACACAAGTATCGTATATACTCGTGTATAAGCTGAGTTTTTGAGCACATTTTGTGTTGCTGCTGTTGCTCGTTTCATTGGGTTTCTTTCTTTTTTAATTGGGGGCTCGTACAACTCTTATCACAATCCAGACATCCATCCATTGGGTCAAGCACATTTGTACATTTGTTGCCATCATCATTCTCAAAACATTTTCTTTCTACTTGAGCCCTTGGTACCAGCTCCTCATTTTTCCCTCCCTCCCCTTAACCCTCTCCCTAACAAACCTTTGATAATTTATAAATTATTATTACTTTGTCATATCTTACACTGTTCAACATCTCCCTTCACCCACTCTTCTATTGTCCATCCCCCAGGGAGGAGGTCATATGCAGATCCTTTAATCGGTTCCCCGTTTCTACCCCACACTCCCAGTATTGCCACTCTCAGCACTGGTCCTGAAGGGGTCATCTGTTCTGGATTACCTATATTTCCAGTTTCTATCTATACCAGTGTACATCCTCTGGTCTAGCTGGATTTGTAAGGAAGAATTGGGATCATGATAGTTAAGGGGGCTGGAGAAGGAAGCATTTAGGAAATAGAGGAAAGTTACATGTTTCATCACTACTACACTGCACCCTGACTGGCTCATCTTCTTCCCACAGCCCTTTTGTAAGGGGATGTCCAGTTACCAACAGGTGAGTATTGGGTCCCCAATGTGCACTCCCTCTCATTCACAATTATTTGATTTTTTTGTTCTTTGATGCCTGATACCTGATCCCTTTGGCACCTTGTGATCACACAGACTGGTGTGATTCCTCCTGTGGACTTTGTTGCTTCTGAGTTAGATGTTTACCTTCAAGAATGTAAGACCCTATATGCTATATCTTTTGATAGCTGGGCACCATCAGCTTTCTTCACCACATTTGCTTATGTACCCACTTTGTCTTCAGCAATCCTGTTGGAAAGATGAGCATCAAGGAATGCCAGGTTACAGAACAAAGTATCCTTGCATTAAGGGAGTACTTGAGTAGAGGTCCAATGTCCATCTGCTACCTTAATACCAAACCTATAAATATATGCACATATGTAGAGCTATTTCCACATTCTCACATATAAATATATTTACATATATACATGCCTGTATTTAGACCTCTGTATATGCACTTTGCCTCCTAGTTCTTTTCTGTATTTCCTTTTACTTTCCTCTTGTCCCACTATCATGCTCAACCTTCATTTGGGTTTCAATAATTCCTCTTGGTTATATTACCTTTGATCAAGTCCTACCAGGCCTCCTATACCCTCCTCACCACCTTTTTTGGGTCACTTGATGGTCCCTTATCCCTGGGTTTCTTAACACCACTTCCTTTCCCCCACCTCCCCCTCTCCCAGGCCCACAAGAACCGTCAGTCCCGTTGTTTTCTCCAGCTTGTTTACCCAGTCTATTTTATCTAGATTTGCAGAAACAATAACATACACAAAAACAAGATAGAGAAAACAAATCAACAAAAAATAAACAATGAACAATAACACATACCCTCAAAAAAAAAAAAAGCCTGCAGATAGTTCTATGAATATTTGCTGGTGTTTAGAAGTGCTTTCTGGTTAAGTCTGATGAGACGCCATGCCCTGGTCCCAAAGTCTATTTTTGGTACTCCCTGGGGACTTCCTTGCTCTGCTCCCCTTGCTGCTTTGCTGCACCCCGTGTTTTGCCTTGGGTAGTGGGGTCAGATTGGGTGCAAAGCTCACACTGTGTATCCAGTTTTGTCCCTTATGTGGGCCAGTGAGGGACGTTGCGCCTCATAGTGGGGCTGGCCATATGGTCTTCTCTGTGGATTGGCTACTCAGAGGGAATATCATCCTCAAGAATTGATGAGCCAGTACCTGCTCCACTCTCTCTTTCTCCCCGTTCATTAACTCCCATGTGCTCTGATCAGACATGTCCCCCTCCCTGAGTCGCAGCTGCAGTGCTGCCCTCTGAAGTAAAGGAGAGGCAGCTGTCCATGTAGTTGGGATAGAGGCCAGCTCCTCAGATCTCTCTACTGCTTCTGTCCTTCATGCCGGTATGTTGCATTCACATCTTGGAGCACTGGGTTGAAGTCTGGTACCTCTTTCCCTGTGGAGATATAAACACTACCCTTCTCTTGGGTGGGCTAGTTCAGCACTTTTTTAATGCAGTTTTTGTGGTAAAACAGGTGTCTCAGCTGGTATTCCGGTCAGCTTATACATGAGTATATACAGTATAGTAATCATTTCTTGATAGCAAACAGACGAATATGTTTCCACTTTTTTGTCTAAAGGCAAATCATAAATATTTTAAACCTATGAACACATACTTTATTTTTTCACACCCTTCAAGTATATTTTTGAATTCTTTAAAATATTTTTAAAATACTCATGGAGCTAATGAGTTTGGCTCAATCTAGACTTCAGTTGGCAAATCCCTACTCTCAGGCCTGGGGAGAGAAATCAGTAATGGTCTGAGCTCAGGCTCTCCTGATCTGTGTTCTCTGCCTGGTATTAGCTTATCATAGCTTTATATCTTGTAGGATTACTGCTGTTGTGAGGCGTCATTGACTTGGCTGTGACGCATAGTGGCCCTATGTACAACAGATCTAACTGCTGCCTGGTCCTGCACCACTCCTACATTGCAGCTGTGTTTAAGCCCATTGTCACAGTCACTGAATCAAGCCATCTCATTGAGGGCCTGCCTCTTGAGACCTTGTCCAAGGTCCAAAGAGATGACATCTGATCATCCTTACTTCTAAGAACCTTGTGGCTGTACTTGTGCCAAAACAAGTGAGTTCATTCCTCTAGCAATCCATGATGCAGTCTATATTCACCATCACCATACGGACAAAAGAAACAAATTCACAGACACACTCATATGTGGTAAGAAAGGACTTTATAGACAAATGCAATTGAATATTGAGAAAACATCCCAGCTCAGTCTTGATCAAGTCCATAAGTCTGATTTTAGCCCAGATGTCTGATACCAATAAATGAATTAACTCATTCTGCTCTTTCTAAAATATAATATTGTGGGAGAACCAAATTTCAGAAAGAAATGGCTCTCCAATGTAGTGAGTGTACCCAGTGTGATGGAGCTGGACACTTAAAGTCAGTTAAAATGCTGTGATGGTATATATTTTTACCATGATAAAAATGTGGTCGCTACACAATCTGTTGTCAATTTGAGACTTATGAGTAAAGGAGTGGAGTTTAGCCTGTCAATCGGGAGGCAGAACACAGGCTCACTCCCTGGGAGACATTACAGCTGACAAGACACATGGAGCTGCACGAATGCCCCAAGCTGGGGGAGTCACGTGGAGACCCCTGCCAGCATGGCGATGCTTCCACTGCCACTGGATCTACAAGACTTTTCACCCACTGTCCTGTGATTTTCTTGCATTTGGTGTTATTACATGTGTTGTGTGAGTCTGAAGAGGAATTTATAGATTAGTATCAGACATGTGGACATAGTATCGTCTTATGGACTTGATCTGGACTGGGCTGGGATGTTTTCTCAAATTCAATTGTTCTTGTATATAAAGCTTTTTCTTATACACATGTGAGTTTCTCTATGAATTTGTTTCTCTAAGTCTATCCAAGTCAATACGAAAATTACCACATTTTACTTTGCACAGTAAAATGTTCACAATAAAATGTTTAAAAAAAAGACAGAAAAGACATTCTACTTTTGGTTACTGAGAAACCCAGTCTGGCCATTAAAAAGATCAAAATACCATGAGCTAGACTGTCATGAGGACCCAGAACAGAGAAGTTCTGAAGCTCCTCTTGTTTCCCAGAAGTAGTTCATGTAAGATAAGGCTTCATTCTTTGAATGTGCTTCGTAATTTTTGTTAATCAGCTATATTTTGCTATCAGGATTTTAGAGCAATTTTAAAACAAGGAATAAGTGTGTCAGGGCTTAGTATAAAAGTAGATGTACAATAACCAATTTATCACATCCTATTGTGTCAGGAAGGTGGGTCACCACCTCGCAGATGGGGTGCAGACAACACAGAGAGTCTCAGTGTCACAGAAAAATTCAAAGCAGAATTGAAATGAGACCCCATGAATTTTCATTTCTTTCCAAAACATAACAGTGAAATGTTTATGCTGAAAAATACTTTTGATGTTTTAGCTTTAAAATACTGATTTCTATCTGAACACAAAGAGTAGAATTCTAAATCCTGATGTCTAAATAAAAACATGGACCTCTCAACTTTACCGCCCTCCCCCCCACCCAATTGCATTCTTATAGATACCTCTGAACCATCTATCTGAAAATGTGCTTCCACATTTTCTTTTAAGGAAACATTGTTACTCTATCACCAATAAGTGAAAGGCTGACCAAGAATGATTCCCTGAAGCATTTAATTTCAGAAAGGAGGTATTTCCCTCCCCACCCACCCCCCACCCCCAGTCAGATGCCATAGAAGAAAAAAAATCCTCAACTGTATTTTTGACCTTGATCGGTGAATTAGATAAAAGAAATTGGCATTGAATTACAGCCTGTGTTAGAATCCAATGAGACATCATAGTCCCTCTGAACATTCTGCGGGGCTAGAATAATTCATAAAACTGGCTTTGAAATAAACAGAAAGAAATCTTCATAGGCCCATTCAAACTGGTCGATATGTTTTTACAGAGTTATGAAATCAGGCAGCATTCAGTTATAATTCACTTTTATCCATCTCTAGTGAAGGCGTATCTAAACCAGGACATTCATTTCCCGTGAAAGAAGGATAGAAGCACTGCACCCTGGTGAGGTTTAGAGCAAATGAGGGGGTAAAGAATCTTTAAAAATCAACACTGGTGGCTCAAAGGAAATAAAATCCAACTTTATGTAATTTGATCCTGGAGCATCTAGAACTGAATTGCTGACACCTCGGCTCAGTACATAGGAAAACCGCCTATGTGCCCCATACAGTACACATAAATACTGCGTTCACGCCATTGACATCAGAACCGTCTTCACATGCCTAGTAACCACTCTACATGTAATTAAATAACAATAGTGGTCAACTCTGACTGACTTTGCCCATGTGAACGAGCCATTTCCTGGATGGGCTTATAGACCTAGCTATTACCCCAGACCTAGTTCAGTCTCTCCATGCTATGAAGCATCTTACCTGCCACCCACAGGTATCAAAACAATAAATTAATTGAGAAAGTAATCTAAAGCTGTGTTTCCCAACTTCCTCGCAAATATATTCTATACTTCCATTAGATGTTGTATAATAAAAAGGTCCACCACCAAGTAAACTTGAATATATATTGCTCATGATTCCTGCGTTGATGATTTTCAAGTTTCTGGGAAGTGTTGCAGTAAGTGAACTTATTAGGTATGGATAGCTTTTGTCTGTTTATTTTGTGTTTTAATTTATTTTTTCATGTTAACATTGCATGAAATTAGAATTTACAATCACACTTTAGAAAAGTTTTAAGTAAACTTATTAGTTACCCTTGAATGGATTGGATCTTGAATCACTTATATACCATATAAATATATATAAATGATACTTTGCCCTGTCCTGGGTCTTTCTTGAAGTTGTAAGCATACTCAAGGCCATACTGGGTCTCTTATGCCAGTTCTTCTCCTTTGTCCTCATTGTCTTCTATTCCCCAGACATGTGGACCCTCCAGGGATGAGTCTTTTCGAAAGACTTATGCTAAACAAGTGTATCAGACAGTATTCTGTTGTGATTCATGAGATTTCCCTCAGCTGAGTTTCTGAGTAAATCACCAGGCCTTTTTAGCCCTGGTCTGTTTTAGCCTGGAAGTGGTCTTAAAACCTGTTCACTATAGGTGAACAGTATTTGAAACTGCCAGGGTTTGAAACTGCAGTGACATAGTTTCCAGCATCCAAAGCAACAGGGAAGCCACTGCCATTCAGCAAGCTGACAGACAGGTGCAAATAGAATCATAAGCTACAATTGAAAGACAAACTTTAGAATACCAGAATCACACATACAATGCTAGGCCTGGGTTTGTGCAATGCATGCTCAGTTGGTATGTACCTTGTCCTAGTACAGTAACTCTTCTCTCCTCTAGTTCTCTTCAGCAGCCTCCCCTTTTGTGTTAGGCAGGGTTCTATAGTGGAACAAAACCAGGGTAGTTATGATTAGATAGATAGGTAGATAGATAAATGATAGAGATTTATATAGCAAGAAGGAATATAATGGCTAATTAATCCACACAGCAGTACAGAGAGCTCAGTGCCCATCTACGATCAAGGAAGCAGACAGCAGAGTCTTCCCTCCAGCAAGGCAGACAGAGTCTTCCCAAAGACAGCAGACGTCAGGATGAGGCAGCAATAGTCAATCGCCTGGGAGCAGAGCAAGCCCCAGTGGGGTCTGAAGATGTATGAATGGCAACAAGATCCACCAGCCTCAAACTCAAGTTGCGCACCAGTGGTGTGGTGAAACAGGTCTCGATGGAACCTCAGCAATGCACAGCAAGGTACACAATCCACAGCTGGCTCAGCCCACAAAGGGCAGCACATAGTTGAGGCAAAGGACTACCTCAGGCAGTAGAACACTGGTCCAATCACCAGGGAGAAAGAGGGAGGGGGTGGCCTTGAAAACTCATTTATCTCATCACCCTCTAATCAAGCTATGACCTGATTAAACTCCACCCACACATGTCTATGGAAGCCTAGTTGGCACAACTAGCCTATCACAACTTCTTATCTATTAGATCTGCATTTTGAGAACAAAATCTCTTCAGGTTGTTTGAGAGTCAGTAAAAATTAGTTGAAGGTCACTCAGTTGCTAACTGCCTTGGGGTCAACTTTGACTCATGAAGATCCCATGTGACAGAATAAAACTATCTTCTAGGATTTTTAAGCAATATTTTGATATTTTTGGCAATTTTCTTCTTTCTGAGTTTTTTTAACCTTTATTTATTTTCTAAAAATCATTTTTGGGGGTCTCATATAATTCTTATCACCATCAATACATTTATCTATTGTATGCAAAGCACATTTGTATATTTGTTGTCATCATCATTCTCAAAACATTTTCTTTCTACTTATTAAATATTAGCTTGGTATTAGCTCCTCACTAAGCTATAATTATTATGGGAGAAGATTGCTAGGTCTTTTCTCCCTTGGATCCACAGGGTAGATTCAAACTGACAACCTTTCAGCTAGCAGTTAAGTGTTCAACAATTGTGAAACCAGGGTTCCTCTGGAAGTGAATGTTACTGTGACTGCGTACCATTGAAATGAGTCCAACTCACAGGCATAGCTGCCCCCTTGAGTTTTCATGACTATCATCTATACAGGAACAGATAACCAGCTCTTTTCTGCAGCATCGCTGCTAATGGATTTGAACCCCTCACCTCTCAGTTAGCTCCTGAGTGCTTAGCCACCACACCCCCAGGCTCCTTTAGAGAGCTAATAGCACCAGGGAGAAAACAAAAGAAAAACAAAAACCTAATAACGTAATAAAGACAGTTAAATGCCTGTGTGGTACAAATGGCTAACTTGCTCAGCTGCTGACTGCAAGGTTGGTGGATGAAGCCCACCCAAACCACCTTGGAAGGAATTAGCTATCAGGAACTTTTTTCCTCCTTACTATTAAGGGGGGTTACTAGGGAAGTTAACAGCTTACTACAGGCCAGGATCAGAAAACATTAGGGACACAACAGGCATTGTTCCACAGCAATACCTCTCCTCAGCCAATAGCCAAGTCTTTTTCTCAGTCACAGGGTCCCACAGCCAGGAATCCCACCCACTGAGATCACAAACTTCTTATGAGGAAAGTTAGACTCAGACACATGGACACAAGCCATGAATCAGAGTAGACACTATGGCAAGTGCAACCAGGACAATATTAAGTGTGTCCAAGAAAACTAGAACACAGGTTTTTCTTGATTTTCAAAAGTTTTCTTTATGCCACTTCATATTTCTAAAATTTTGCTGTTGTACACAGGATCGCTCTGGATCAGAACCTACTCAATGACACCCAATGCCAACAGCATGAATGCCATTTTCACAAAGAAAAATCCACAGTGTATTTTTGCCTCTATGAAAAAGAAAAGCACTTTTATTCATCTGTGTTGGATGAATATTAGCCCATATGTCCAATACCAATGTATAAAGTCCTCTTCAGACTCACGAAGCACATGAAATGACACAAGGAAAATCCCAGGACAGTGGGTGCAGAGTCTTGTGAATCCAGTGGTGAAAGAAGCATCTCAATGCTGAAAGGGGTCTCCCTGTGGCTCCTCCAGTTTCCAGAGCTTAGCATCTATCAGCATACTGCCTTGTGTCTCGTTAACTGCAACATCTCCCAGGAAGTGAACGGTGAGTCTCCCACCTCAAAAGGGGAAATACCACCAGATTTCCCAGAATTCTCAGAGGAGAAGCACATGCCCACACAGAACTCCCATTGCCTATCAACAGATTGACAGTTTAGATCCTACCCCTACATTCTTAATCTTCAAATTGACACGGACTAGGTGACTGCCAAGTTAGGTACATGCTGCTTTTGGACAACAGTTGAAACATGTAAAAACAGTTAAAAATTATTTTTAAAATGTCTTTTCTGGATTTCCAGTGGTCTTTAGCCAAAGTAAAGTCATCAAAATGTGGACTATTTTCCCTAGAAAATGATTTTACCTCAAAACACCAACACGCAAGTGTGAAGACAGGTCATGTGGTAGAGGAGGGAGTAAAAAAGAAAGTGGTGAGATTCCAGGATATTTCATCCTCGTATGGCCATTGACAATGGCCATACTAGTCGCGTGTTGTTCTTCAGCAAAGAAATGAATAGCAGGGCAGGACAAACACAAAGCAAACCCGGTCCTGAAGAGCTGAGCTTGCGAGTCTGTTCTCTGTTTTCCCCTGTGATTTAGTTACACCTACTTACTAACAAGATACAAGGCAGCAAACAAGCTTTGGTCATTAATTTACTGGAATTCTGCATAGTCTCAGAAAGTGAGAGAGAGATGTGTTTAAATACTTTCATACTGTTATAAATTTGAAGCAAGAAATGTCACAAATGAACACACTTCTCGGGCAGGATGTTATAAAAAAAAAAAGTGCTGCTTCAATAAAAAAGAAAACGACTCAGGTATGCTATTTCTTTTCTGAGCATGGATCTGAATGAGGCCATTCCATCTGACTGTAATTCCTGTAGGTAAGCAGATGGTCAGGCAGCACACCAAGAATTATAATAATCTATTTGGGATGTTCCTAAGACGTGAGATAATGGTTTCAGACGCATAAAACTTGGAGTTTTATGGCGACAAACCACATTACAAGCCCACATGCAAGCATGGGCTCATCAAAATTACCTGGACTGAGTCAACAGCTCAGCTAATTTGCACCTCCTGACCTTCTGGAGCTGACCTGTGAGGCACATCGCCAAAACAGTTTCTTTCTCCAAAGGATTGCAACGAGATTGAGAAGAACACACACAGCCTGTATTTCAGGATTCCTACTCCTCGGCCTAAAACAAACATGGGAACATGGTCAAATCTGCACAGCCTGAGAAGAAGAGACAAGTTCTTGGGTGGCACAGAGACTAAGCAGCCAGCTCTAACCAGAAAGGTTGGCAGTTCGAACCTGTCCTGATCAGCCTGGAGATTTGCTTTGGAGAGGCCATAGCCCGGAAACCCCGGGGGGTGGGGGGGAAGATCGGCACTGTACTTGAATCCATGGCAACCCACGATAACATGAACAAGAAATTTTAAGTGATAATGCCTTCTCACATTATTTTTCTTACTACCAGAGATGGTGATACAAGAGATAGATCAAAAGTGGAAAACAAGAAAGACTAGCCCCACTGCCACGGAGTCCGTTCTGACTCATAGCAATCTTTTAAAGGATTTCTGAGACTGTAAATCTTTAGAGAACAGTCTCATTTCCCTCCTTCAGAGCAGTTGGGAGATGAACCAGCAACCTTACAGTTACATCTACTCAATAGCACCAGTGACTAACAGGATCTCTTAAAAGGAGAGAGAGACTTACTACCACTGAGTTGATTCTGATAGGTTAGGGTAGAGCATCTGTGGGTTTCTGAGACTGTAAAATTTTATGCGGGTAGATATGTTTGACCTTGCAGTTAGCAGCCCAGTGCATAACCATGACACTGGGGCTCACATAAGAGATAGAAGGGGGAGACTTCCAGCAAAATGGTGACTGGGTCACACATACCAGAGGGACTCTGCAGAAACCAGCACACAAGAGGCACGGAGAGGAAATTCCACACTGCCGGGTCACAGGAGAAGCATCATTAAGACAAGTAGCCACAGAACCCTTAGGTTTTGAGGAGCAGTATGCTTTGGGCTTAGCCTTAGCCCTGCCATAGTCTTGGCCATAGTCTCAGCCAGAGCTAGGTTCCTTTGACTGGCCCAAGAACTTGACTTCAACACAGCCACAGTTTGCCACCACCTCTGTACAGGATTTAAAACCGTCCCACCCCATATCAGGCAATGAGAACTCAGCTATATCTTTACTTTTATTTTTCTCTCTGTTCTCTTTCCCCCCAGTCTCAGAAGGCTCAGATATTTTTCACTCCTCTGTTTCCGCTCACATGTCACTACCAGCCTCCAGATCATGCCCCCTTACCTAGAGCAATTACACCTGCACTCCACCCAGCCGGGGGCGGTGGCGGTGGGTGGGGGGGGGGCACACCTTCTGTAGAGTAACACACAGCTGGGGAAATCCAGCCCATCTTCCACTGCAGGGGAACTCACGCCTACTTTCCAAAGCTCTGTAAGCAGCTGGGAGAAGTCCTGCCTGCAGTTAGGGGTGCTCCACATGGTTGGGGGAGTTCCTGCCTGTCCTTCACAGTCCCACATGGCTGAGGCAACTTTTTCCCACATGTGTAGTGCCTCACACGGCCTTAGACAGCTATTCCAACACTCTCCAGTGATCCATGCTGCTGCAGGAACTTCTGCCCAACCTACATGACCATCTAGGCGACAAGCACAATTCCACCCACCATCTATGCTACACCAAAGTAGACACACTCTCCTGCCCTCAAAGGCAGTTCAGTTGCAGCAGGCACCCCTAAACACCCTCGAGGCACTTCAAGCCACCATGGGCCACACTACCACTGTTTCCTGTGAGATCATACAGTGCAGCACCATCCTCGCCGATCCACAACCACCTCACCAGTGTCTCCTGAGAGGACCATCCAACTTGCCCTCCAAATAACAGTTGGCTAGAGAAATAGTGCAACCACATGGGGCATAAAGCAGCAGCCCAACCTCACAGTGCATTTAGCTGCAGACCACTTGAAGATGAATTCCTATGACTCTCTCTAAGAGAGAGAGCCCAGAACTCCATTAATCTCTGGAGAATGGCACCAGGCTTCTCTAAAGCAACACAATGCAAACAACAATCCGCCATCAACCTCAACAACACAGAGAAACAAACAGCAATGTTAGAGGAAGTCTTTAACTACATGACACGCATAAAAGAAGCAGATATTGATCGGCCACAGAAAGAAATCTTCAGAATGCTGCTTGGAGTCATACAGACTATTAGAGAAGCAATACAGAAAAAGGATGAACTGATAGAGCAGGCAAAGATCATACCCCAAAGGGAAATACAAAACCTAAGAGCCAAAATAACAAAAGCCAATAGCAAATTCACAGACTTTTCCAACAGACTTGAGGAGGCAGAGAATTGCATCAGGGACTTAGAGGATAACCAGACAGACTTTGACAAACGGGAAAGGTAGCCAAATAAGATAATAAATTTTTTAAAGATAATCAGAGACGCTGAAAAAAGCATATTTATGTCTAATACTAAGAAGAGGTACAACATAAGAATAATTGGACAACCTGAACAAGATACAATGAAGAAGTCAACAGCAAAAATAGTAAGGAGAATCTTAGAGGAAAACTTCCCCAGCTTAATAAATGAAAGCCAGGCAATCATCAGAAGACCAAAAGACTGCCAGTTAGACTAAATTCCAAGAAGAAGTCAACAAGGTATATAATAGTTAAACTATCCAACTCTTAGGAAAAGGAGAAAATCATGAGAGCAGCTAGGGAAAAACAAGAAGCAACCTAGAAGTACCCAAATAAGAAGTACCCAAAACAAGAAGTACCCAAATAAGAATATGCTCAGACCTATCAGCAGACACTATGAAGAAGAGGAGAGAGTGGACTAACATATTTCAAAAATTGAAGGAAAACAAAGCAAACCCAAGAATACTCTATCCGCCAAATTATCTATGAAGATAGATGGAGATGTAAGAATCTTCCCAGACTCAAAGAATACATTAAAAGAAACCCAGACCTACAAAAGATCCTTGCCAATCCAATAGAGGCAGAAATATGCCACTCATTGAGCATAAATAAGAGACCACCACATAGAAAAACCCTACCCAGAGGACAACAAAGAGAAAAAAGCCCCTAAGATAGCATTGGTTCAAGGGTGAAAAGAAGGCAAGAATGAAGAACACAGAGAGAGAGAGAGAGAAGCATGTGCATGTGAACACACAACACACTGATAAGAAAGAGAGGTAGGAAAACACCTAACACAAAAATACAAGAATGTATCTCAGAGTCCACAGGTAGATATAATAATTCTGAAATCAATGGACTGAACTCAGGCATTAAAAAGTGGAGTCTAGCACATAGTTGAGCACATAGTTCTAAGACTGGCTTAGAAAACACAAGCCAACAATCTGCTGCCTACAAAAGACACATCTCAAGATTGCAGATAGGCAGAGAATCAAAGACTGAAAAAATATATACCAAGCAAATGGCAATTCAAAAAAATCAGGAAAAGCAATACTAATCTCTGACAAAATTGATCTCAAGGTGCAAATCATAACAAGAGAGAAGGGACCTATATAATGCTCAAGGGATCAGTAGGCCAAGAACCAGTGAGTATAATAAATGTATATGCACCCAATAAGGGATCTGCAAAGTTTGTCAAACGCTCCAAAGATGAAAGAAGAAATTACAGGCTCAACAATTACAGTAGGTGACTTAAATACACCACTCTCTGAGAAAGATGGATCACAGGGAACATAGTTTAATAAGGAGGCAACAGATCTAAACATTATGATTAGATGACTTGACCTGATAGGTATTTACAAAGCTCTCCACCCAAATGCAAAAAATAAAAAATAAAATCACATTCTTTTCAACACACCATGGCACATACACCAAGATAGACCACATGCTGGGATACAAGTCAAATTTGTGTAAACTTGAGCACATAAAAATCATACAGACTTCTCTCTCTGACCACTATTCCATAAGACTGGACATCAAAAAGGGACAATTAAGAAAAGCAGGAGGATAAATAACTCTCTATTGCAAAAGCAGTGTGTACTTACCAAGATCAGAAATGAAATTAGGACATGTCTAGAAACCAATCAGAATGAGAATATGACATACCAAAACCGTTGGAAGCACAGCAAAGGTAGTTATTGGTGGAAGTTTCACAACAATACATGCACACATGAAAAAGAATGAGAGACTTATGATGGATATGCTCACAATTAGAGCAGAGTCAACAGGTCAATCCTACTACTAGCAAAAGAAAACAAATAATAAAAAATCAGGTCTGAGATTCATAAAAGAGAAAACAAGAAATCTATAGAAAAAATTAATGCAGCTAAAAGTTGGTTCTTTGAAAGAATTAATAGAATCAACAGCCTGCTGGCAAACCTAACCAAAGGAAAGAAGGCACAAATTTCAATAGCAAGGATGAGGGATGAAACCCAGGACAGAACAGCAGACCCTAATGAAATAAAAAAAAGATAATTACAAAGTACCATGAAGGCCTGTACTCCAATGAATTCAACAACTTTGACAACATGGACAAATACTTAATACTTGGAAAAAACAATCCCTTCCTAAACTATCTGAGATGGATGTCAAGAATTTCAACAGACCCATAGCAATAAAAGAAATACACAAGATTATCAAGGGTTTACCAACAAGTCAGCTCCAGATGACTTCACAGGATAATTCTACCAAACACTCAGGGAAGAACTGACACCAATCCCACACAAACTCTTCCAGAACATAGAAAAACAAGGCAAACTCTAAACTCTTCTTATGAAGCTAGTATAACTCTACTACCTAAACCAGGCAAGGATCCCACAAGAATTGAGAACTATAGACCAATATCCCTAATGAACATCGATGCGAAAATCCCTAACATAATACTGGCCAATAGACTATAAAAGAATTTAAAACAGATAATTTACCATGACCAAGTGGGATTCATACAAAGGATGCAGGGATGGTTCAACTTAAGAAAGGCCATTAGTATTATTTGTCACAGTGAAATGAAAAATTATAAGAACTACATGATATCAATAGATGGAAAAAAGCATTTGACACGATCCAACACCAATTCCTGTTTAACAACCTCAAGAAGATAGGAATGAAAGGAAAATTTCTCAATATAATATAAGGTATATATGAAAAACCAGCAGCCCACATGGTAGTCAATGGAGAAAAGATGAAAACAATCCATTGAAAAAGGTGACCAGACAAGGATGCCCCTTGTCCCCACTGTTTTTAATATCATAATGGAGGGCTTAGCTAACAACATACAGCAAAGAAAAGGCATCAGAGGTATTTGCCTGGGGAAAGAAGAGGTGAAAATATCATTATTCCTGGATTATATGATTTTACATATGGGAAATTCCAAAAGCTCTATTGGGGAGTACTGGGAGGAATAGAGGAATATGGCAGAGTGGCAGGATAGACGATCAACAAACAGAACTCTACTGTTCTATTACACCGACTATTACTCTACCGACTATTACACACATCTGACAAGACCACGGACGAGGGGATCAGAATGAAAGCACGAGACTGAAAAAGCAGAAAAGAAGAAGAAAGGAAAGATACATCCACTGATTGTGTGTTGTAATGCAGGTATGCTGCTGGTTCACAGCTGCTCTGTGAGACAGGCATTGCTATCCCTGCTTTAAAGAAAGGCTGAAAGAGATTGACCCCACCAACTAGTAAGTGTCTGTGTTAGGCCAGGTTGACCAGAGAAACAAATCCAGTGCTACTCATATAGGTATAAAAAAGAGTTTTATTTAAGCACATTATACCATCTCAAAGATCTTCCACATGACATTATAAACTGATCTTGCAACCATTAATTAGCATTGTATTAATTTGTACCTTTATATATGTGTGTGTTTTTTAAATATATATGATACACAGGCACACAGAAAACTGAGCCCAATTGTAGAACCCAGGCTATTATATTATTGTGACAGTAGGCACTTATAAGAAAATAGATCAAAATGGTAATCAAATTCTAAGATTACTAATAGAAGATCCTTAGAGATTATATTAGGTTAAATAGATGAGTGTATTAAGGTAATCAAGGCATTTCCATTTTAATTTTTGCTATAGTTCAAGCTATCTTTTAAAAGTCACACCTAGACCAGAGGATGTAAACTGGTACATATAAAAGCTGGATTCCAGGGAAACACAGGGAGTCCAGGACAGATGAGCCCCTCAGGACCAATAATAAGAGTAGTGATACCAGGGGGAGGTGGGAAAGAAAGGGACATGGGGGAAAGAAAGTGGTGTTAACAAACTCAGGGGCAAGGGAACAACAAGTGATCCAAAACAAGTGGTGAGGAGGGTGTAGGAGACCTGATAGGGCTTGATCAAGGGTAATGTAACCAAAAGAAATTACTGAAACCCAAATGAAGGTTGAGCATGATAGTGGGACAAGAGGAAAGTAAAAAAAGAGAGAAAAGAACTAGGAGGCAAAGGACATTTATAGAGGTCTAAGTACCAGCATGTGTATATGTAAATATATTTACATATGAGGATGGGGAAATATATCTATGTGCATATATTTATAGGTTTAGTATTAATGTAGCAGATGGACATTGGACCTCCACTCAACTACTCCCTCAATGCAAGAACACTTTGTTCTTTTAAACTGGCATTCCACGATGCCCACCTTCCTGACAGGATCGCTGAAGACAAAGTGGGTGCATAAACAAATATGGTGAAGAAATATGGTGCCCAGCTATCAAAAGATACGGCATTTGATATCCTAAAGCATTGAAGGCAAACAAGTGACCATCTAGCTCAGAAGCATCAAAGTCCACACGGAAGAAACACACCAGCCTGTGTGTCACAAGGTACCAAAGGGATCAGGTATCAGGCCTCAAAGAACAAAAAAATCAAATCATTTTGAATGAGGAGGATTGTGGCGTGTGAATCCAAGATCCATCTGCAGGCAACTGGACATCCCCTTACAGAAGGGTTGCAAGGAGGAGACCAGCCAGTCAGGATACAGTGTAGTAACAATGAAAATGCAACTTCCCTCTAGTTCCTAAATGCCTCCTCCTCTCCCTCCCACCACTACCATGATTCCAATTCTACCTGACAAATCTGGCTAGACCAGAGGATGTACACTGGTACAGATAAGAACGAGACATGGGGAATCCAGGACAGATGATCCCTTCAGGACCAGTGGTGAGAGTGGTGATACTGGGAGGGTGGAGGGAAGGTGGGGTAGAAACAGGGAACAGGTTGTAAGGATCTACATATAGGGCTGAGCCCCGGTGGTGTAGTGGTTGAGTGTGGGACTTTGGCCCTCTGGCTTAGCCGTTCAATCCAGCAGCGGCTCTCTAGAAGTAAGGCTGGGCCTTCCACTCCCACCAGAGGGCAGTGATGTCTCCCTCCCTTGCCACCCCCCAAAAAAGGATCTACATATAACTTTCTTCCTGGGGGATGGACAACAGAAAAGTGGGTGAAGGGACCCATCAAACAGTGTAAGAAATGACAAGAATAACAATAATTTATAAATTATCAAGGGTTTGAGTGGGAGCAGGGAGGGAGGGGAAAAATGACACAAAGTATGTATGTATATATTGTGAGCTGTAAGAATCCCCAATAAAATGATTTTTTAATTGTTTTAGGTTCAGTAGACCAACAGGGAGAAATAAGGAATGTATAGAAAGTCAGTCTGAGAGCAGAAGGAGAAGCAAGGAAGGGTCAGGGCAGAAAAACCCCTCAGCAACGTCCTTTAAAACCATCTGTATGAAAATCTGGTAGGGCTGCCCTCCTGCCCAGACTGCAATTACCCAGATCCTGGAATCTGACTAAGGCATTCCTTTCACAGTTGCTTGAAAAGTGGGCCTGTGCTTCCCAGAAAAGCGCTTGGCCAGTTGCAAGGCCCAGCCCCCTGGGTCGATGCTCCAGCTGAAACTGCTGAAAGCTTCTGTCGCAGCTGGATCTCAGTTTAGCCTCCAGCTGCAGCTCCTTCTTCTAGGCGCCCTGAGGAGCGCTGATGGTGAGAGCCCGTACCAAAAATCATCTCGAGCTCTCCTAGGAGCTCTTTCCAGAGGATGGACGGACCCTGCGCAGAGGGCACTCCAGAGTGGCCGTGGCCAGCAGACTCAGCCATGGAGTTTGGATGGCAGAAGTTCGCTGGCTCAGGAGCACTCAGAACCCCCCAGGTGGGGGGTGGGCCCTGCAGATGTCACCACATCCTGGCTGGCGAGCTGGGTTGTGGGAGGGATGTACAGGAATGCCCTGCCTTGGCATCTGGGAGACACAACGCAGCCCATCATCGTGATCAGGTGTAAGAAACAGGGAAACCCCACCAATCTCAGGCATAGATTCCCAAACTTATCTGACCTCCCTTTCAGAAAAACAACAACAACAACAACAACAACAACAAACAGTACCTCATTGGCAATGAAAACTGTTTGTTTTACAGCCCTAGATCCAGGATTAAATGTCGGCACCTGCTTTTGCGAGGAGCCCTGGCGAGGCACTGGTTAGGTGTTGGAGTGGGAGCCTCCTGGTCTGGGGTTTGAAAGCACCAGCACCTCCTCAGAAGAAAGAGGGCTTTCTGCTCCCATAAACAGTCGCTGTCTCAGAAACCACTGTGTCAGTGCAGGGACTAGACACTGTGTCAGGGAGACTAGAGAAGCAAACTCACCGACATGCATGTGGATATAAGGAGAAGGTTTCTATGCAAGAGGAATGAGACATTGAAAAAGCACCCCAACCCAGTCCAGCTCAAAGTCATAAGTCCGATATTAGCCCATATGCCCCATATCAGTCTATAAAGTCTCCTTCAGACTCACGAAGTCACAGGCCAATGGGTGCAGAATTCCAGTGCTGGCAGGGGTCTCCCCATGGTTCCTCTTTTGCAGGGATCAGGGTCCATCAACAGCATCCAGTGGTGGTAGAAGTAACTCAGTGCTGGCAGGGGTCTCCCCGTGGCTTCTTCAGCTTCAGAGGTCTGATTCCATCAGGGCTAGGCTGTGTGGCTTCTCCTCCAGCTTCTCCAGCTCCTTGGACGCTGCCATCTTGTCTTGTCTGTCTTTCCTCGTCTCAGAGACTGACTCCCAACAACTGGGGAGATGGCCTCTCATTTCCACAGGGAAATATCGCGAGATTTCCCAGAAGTCTCAGGAGAAAGCCATGCCCACACGGAGGCCTCAATGCCTACTCAATGGCTATCTCCAGATTAATTGGCTAGAGTCCACCCCTACATCTCAATCATGAAATTGACATAGGCACATGACCACCACACCCACAGAGGGTCACTATGAGGCTGCACAGCTGTGAGTTTTGTTTGGGGTTTTTGTGTTTTATCTGCCATTGCAGCCCACCCCCCTCTTGTTCCAGGGCTCACGTTGGGATACACGGAGGAGGTATGGCCTTCATTGCAGAAGAGAGTGGAATTTAAATGGACACTGACGGGCGAGTGTGTATGGACAGGGATGAAACTGAAAGATGCTGACAAGATGGCCTTCCAGCTAAAGAAACCCTGTTCCACAGAAACTGCAACAACATGACTTGACTTTTAGAGACACTGAGAGACTGTCCCTAGATCTTCTTGGTGCGTGTTTTAGTAGCTGCTGCAGTCGGTCGATTCTGACTCATGTACCACAAAATGCCCCGTCCTCTGCCAGCTTCACACGGCACAGTGGGGCCTTTGTTAACAGTTCCTCCCTGTGCAGGAGACTGGCCAGCCAGCACTAATTGGACAGTATGCACTTGTGATTTGTAAGGGTTTCACCAAGTGATTTTCAGAACTGGGTCCTTCTTCCTCGTGGGTCTTAGTCTGGACGCTCTGCTGGGGACAGCCCATCAAGGGAAGATCAGTGCATCCTGTGGAAGATCAGTGCATCATTTCCAATGCGACAGCAGACACCAATCCACCGTGGAATCAGGCATTGGCAGATGGGTGGGAAACACAGCTGTAGAGAGTAGAAGTTGAGGAGGAGGAGGAGAAGTTGAGAGGAGAAGTTGAGGAGAGTAGAAGTTGAGAAGTTGAGGAGTTCTCCTGCCAGCTAAAGCAGGAGAACTAGGCAGAGGTCAAATCATAGCCATGGTAAAGGTATTGTTATTGTCTGAAGAGCAATGATCGGTCAATGATGCGTTTGAAACACAGAGGATACAAGGTCAAGTATGCTTTAAGACTCACACACAACACCACACACACCTCTGCCTGCTTGGGAGCTGACGGAAAGAGCAGAGGCAGATGGTGGACAGCAGTGGGGAGACCGCTGCAGGGACTTGCACTGGGGTGCGGTGGCTCCCACGTGGGCCTTGTGTACTGAGAAAAACACCTGCTTGATGAGATCAGTGCCCGAGCCCCTCCACTCACAGATTGCCAACTCTACAACAACCCAGGATCGCCCTTCCATGCTACTTCAACTCTCT
This sequence comes from Nesogale talazaci, assembly GCA_004026705.1. Taxonomy (NCBI): domain Eukaryota; kingdom Metazoa; phylum Chordata; class Mammalia; order Afrosoricida; family Tenrecidae; genus Nesogale; species Nesogale talazaci. The sequence continues at coordinate 7,518 of PVJH01011556.1, read as the reverse complement.
GATGGGTGCTCCATGCTATCAGGGACTGTTCTGTGTCATGGCTAAGACCACACCCAAAGCAACTCACTCCCATTGGACGCGTGCCGACGCACGGCAATCCTACAGGTCAGGGAAGAACTGCCCCCGTGCGTTTGTGAGACTATAACTCTTTACCGGAGAAGTCGGCTCTTTCTCCAGAAGAGCCTGGAGTGGTTTTGAACTTCTGACCTCACCGTTCACAACCTGACTTAGAACCACAGCATCCATCCCCAATGCTGCAGATATTCAGCAATGACATGAATGAAATGGAATATGTGGATGTCACAGTAAACACTCCTAATGGTGACATAGCCAGTTCCCACCGGCCAGGCCCCCAGCATGACCATGACGTGAGCAGTAAGTTTGAGTACAGGCTCAAAGGAAGGTGGGGCATCTCTGGGGGAGAGGGCTGTGAGATGTACGTGCATAAGTCCCTGACTCTTCACAGGGTTCCCTCAATCACTCCCTCCCAAGATCGTTCTGGGGAAAGTTGAATACCTCTCTTTTTTTAATTTTTATTTTCATTTGCACAGCTTGCTACACGACACGACCCTGACCAGCAAACCACTGAATGTCTGCAAGTGAACGTCTGCTCATACCTTGAGCAAATGACATCGTAGAACACTGTATGTGCCACACTCCTGGCAGGAGGCGCTGTGGGTTGTACCTGGCATCATTGATATGGTGAGGACTTCATGCATTGCGCCAAGTCTGCAAGTTCGCTTGGAGGAGTGGCTGAAGGGAGGGAGGCCAACAGGACATGGCTGCAGGCTAGAGATCATCACCAGGTGGAAGGATCAGCCTGCAGAAGCTCTCTTTAAAGTGAGAGCAGCTGCCAAGTTTCAGCACAAAGTGACCATGCCACAGCCATTGCCTGGAGAGTCGCTTCTGAAAATCAGGACAGCCAGAGAAGCAGGTGGTGGACTTGAACCGCATGACCTTATGGGTTTCTGAGATGGTAATTTTTCAGGGGAGTGAAAATTCCTGTCTTTTGCCCACGGATAATTTCAAGCTGTCAACCTTGATGTGTTAGTCCCATAAACACACATATGGATATAAGGGAAATGTTTATATATAAGAGGAATAGAATATTGAAAAAGCATCTCAATCCAGGTGAAGATTAGCCCATATGTCCAAAGCCAGTCTATAAAGGCTCCTTCTGACTCACGAAGCATGTGCAACGAGACCAGGACAATCACAGACCTGTGGGTACAGAGTCTTGTGAGTCCACCAGCAGTAAAAGCATCCTGGTGCTGGCAGGGGTCTCCCCATAGCTCCTTGTCTCCAGGGCTTAGGGTCTATCAGCAATATCCAGTGGTGGTAGAAGCATCTCAGCATTGGTAGGAGTCTCCACGTGTCTTGTCCCGCCCCAGAGGTTTGGTTCCATCAGGGTAAGCCCATGTGGCTTTTTTTCTGACTCTTCCAGTCTCCAAGACTCAGGGACTACATCATGCTGCCATGTTGTCTTGTCGGTAGACCATCTCCAAGAAACTGAGTCTATAGTTTCTCACTTCCACAGGGGGAAATATCGCGAGATTTCCCACAATTCTCAGAGAAAGCCATGCCACATAGAGGTGGCTATCTCCAGATTGACAGGGTAGACTGCACCCTACATTTCCAGTGCTGAAATTGACACATGAGAACATGACTGCCACACTTGAGGCTTGTAGCCTAACACATAACTCCTAACTGATCAAAAAGGTTCCTTTTTCCCCCATTTTATTATTTGTTTTTACTTGTCTTTTTCTCTTCATATTTTTTAAAATTAAATACCTTTATTGGGGGCTCTTACATCTCATCACAATTCATACATTGATTCATTGTGTAAAGCCCATTTGTACATATGCTGCCATCATCATTTTCAAAGCATTTTCTTTCTACTTGAGCCTTTAGTATCAGCTCCTCATTTCCCCCCTCCACCATCCCTCCTTCATGGACCCTTGATAAGTTATAGATTATCATTTCCTATCTTACATCATCCTCTGTCACCTTTCACCCACTTTTCTGTTGTTCATCCCCCTGAGAGGGGGTTATATGTGGACCCTTGTGACCGATTCCCCTTCCTCCCCCCACTTTCCCCTTATCCTCCTGGTACCTCTAGTCTCCTTGTTGGTCCTGAGGTCTATCCTGTATTTCCTGTGTTTCAGGCTTTTATCTATAGCAGGGTGCATGTTCTGGTCTAATACGATTTGCAAGGTAAAAATGAGGTCATGATAATGGAGGTGGGGGGAAGGAAGCATTAAAGAACTAGAGGAAAGTTTTGTGTTTCATCGGTGCTATACTGACTGGTTCATCTCTGTCTTTTTTAATAGCAGGACTTTGCTATCTTTGAATGTTATCTTTACCAGTTGTGGCTGCCAGTTCCTGCGTGGAAGCCTGTGCCCATGGGCGTGTCAGCCGCCTCCTGACGGAAAGATTCATGTGCCACCAGCAGCTGGTCTCTGCTCCTGAAGGCAGTTTGAGGGCCGAGACTAAAGCTGAGAGCGGCACTTGAGATGGCTCATCTCTTCTAAGCCGTTCTGCGCTGTTCAGGCCTGAAAATCAATTTTATGTAGGAACAGTAAGTATTCCCATATCGAAGAGGTCTGTACAGGTGAGTCCCTGCTTAAAATTGCAAATAGTTATGCGTGCATTCTAGGCACGTGAGGGCACAGTGACACCTAGTGGCCACCTTGGTGCATGGTGAGCTGTGCGAGTTCAGGATGGCGCTCTCTCCCTGGATGTTCAATTGGTGTGTTAGTTCGGGTAGACTAAAGAAACAAATCGATAGGCACACATATGGATATAAGGGCACGGTTTATACACAAGAGGAATAGGACATTAAGAAAACATCCCAACCTAGTCCAGCTCAAAGCCATAAGTCCGATATTAGTCCATGTGCCCGATACCAGTCTATAAAACCTCCTTCCAACTCACGAAGTCACAGGCCAGTCAGTGCACAGTCCCAACGCCAGCATGGGTCCTCATTTCCAGGGCTCAGGGACCATCAACAGCATCCAGTGGTGGCAGAGGCAACTGAAAGTTGGCAGGGGTTCCCTCATGGCTTCTCCAGCTTCAGAGGTCTGGTTCCATCAAGGCAAGGCTGTGTGGCTTCTCCTCCAGCTCCTGCAGCTCCTCAGACACTGCCATCTTGTCTTGTCCATAATTCATCACCTCTGAGACTGACTCCCAACAACCGGGGAGATAGCTTCTTACCTTCACGAGGGAAATATCGTGAGATTTCCCAGAAGTCTCAGGAGAAAGCCATGCCCACACAGAGGCCTCACTGGCTACTCAATGGCTATCTCCAGATTAACAAGCTAGACTCCACCCCTACATTTTAGTCATGAAATTAACATAAGCACATGACCGCCACACTTGTCTTTTGTTTTTCTAAGCAGCAACCCCGAGGACATCAGGAAGATTCTAGTAACCAACCAGGGTCTACCAAAAGCATTCATCCATGCGTGCTCTCTCTCCAGGACGAGGTTTGAAACCGCATACTAAGATTGCCTGAATGTTCAGGTGTAACACTGAAGAAGGCATTTTTTTAAATCCCCCAATCCCACCTTTGATTTTGTCACCCTGGCAACAAATGTGTGTCAAGCACAGCCAGGGCTCCAGGCAGTCTTTGGGACGGTCTGACAGTTACAGTCTTGGCAAGGAAAATGGCAAGGAAAAGCACGTGGACACGCCTAGAAACCAGAAACAAAGCCCATGGCTGATGAGGTCATCTCAACTTGCAGTGGCCTGGCCAGGGTCTCAGAAACTATACATCTGAACTGGGGCATACAGCTGCATCCTCGGGCAGGGCAGCTGGCAGGTTTGAACCACTGACCCTGCGGTCAGCTGCCCCAGCTCCAACCCACCGCCACTGCCCCACCGGGCTCTTTGGGCAGCCATGCACACTGCAAGACCGTGACACAGACTGAATAGAAAATTGAAACCACGTAGGGTGTGGTGGTCATGTGCTTATGTTAATTTCATGATTGAGATGTAGGGGTGGAGTCTAGCCTGTTAATCTGGAGATAGCCATTGAGTAGCCAATGAGGCCTCTATGTGAGCATGGCTTTCTCCTGAGACTTCTGGGAAATCTCTCAATATTTTCCTGATGGAGATGAGAAGCTATCTCCTTGGTTGTTGGGAGTTAGTCTCAAAGGCAACGAACTACAGACAAGACAAGATGGCAGCGTCCAAGAAGCTGGAGGAGCCGGAGAAGCCACATGGCCTTACCCTGTTGAAACCAGACTTGTGAGGCTGGCGAAGCTATGTGGAGACCCACCATTGGATGCTATTGATGGACCCTGAGCCCTGGAAGTGAGGAGCCATGGGGAGACCCCTGCCAGAGCCAGGATTCTGCACCCACTGGCTTGTGACTTCATGAGTGAGAAGATGTTATAGACTGATATCAGGCATATGGGCTAATGTTGGACTTATGGCTTATGGCTTTGAACTGGACTGGTTTGGGATGCTTTCTTAATGTCCTATTCCTCTTGTATATAAACCGTACCCTTATATTCATATGCATGTATGAATTTGTTTCTCTAGTTTACCCGGACTGGCACATAAGGGCACAGAAAGCAACAAGGAAGGTGGCATGACCTCTCTAAGAGCATTGGAGAAATGAGGGTCACACATGGTGAGGGAACATCCTTAATGCATGGAAAACCAAATGATATTCATTCCTCCAAGGCAGTATTTAGATTCTGAAGAAAATAAAAAAATGAGCCTGTTGGTGTGGATATACAAAAAAGTATCATACTCGGAAGTCAATGTAATTCCGTTTTTATCTAAAGAAGAAAAGGCACTCTGAGCTTAAGTTCACCGTCCGTATTTAGACTGGGAGAATGCAAAAGGCAATTACAGTCCATCACCGAACTAGGAGATTAGACCTAAATTAAAAATCACGCGGCATCATAACCAAATGCCACCCGTTCAAAACAATGTGTTCCCATGGAAAGTTAAGCGATCTCGTCAGAAGCCTGGCCATCTCTCCATCCCAAGCACATTCCACCGGGCACGGCACAGCTGTGGGCATCTCATCGGCAGCCTCGGGCATTATTACACAAAACAGACAACACACACACACACACACACACACACACACCGTGCGCATACACAGACACAGTGTCCGGAGCACTTTATATCCGTCGAGATCCCGGGCAAGAAAAGAGAAGGATGCAAATGATTCTTTTCTTCTTCTTGCTGAGGTTAATGAAGGCGTGCTGGCTGGCGAGGCAGTGAGTGACAGGCCGGGTGGGGGTGGAAGCCCGGCAGCCACCTCCTGGGAGAAAGATGGCAGTTGGCGCCCATCAAGGTGACAGCCTTGGGAACTTTATGAGGGTCCCTTCTAATCTGTCTTCTGGGGTGCCAAGGAGTTGGCATCACCTTCCCCCCAGTGGGTGGGTATGCGGTACACATACTTTAAAGGTAGCGTGTGCATGACTTGTCCATCTGTAGAAGCTTTGACACATGTATAAATTCAAACACCACACAAAGTAAGGTCTGGGATATCTCCCAACTCCTCAAACCACCACCCCCCATGCTGCCTTTCTGTACGCCACCCCCCAAAGAAACCACGATCCTGACTACTGTTACTGTACACTGATTCTGCCTAGTTTTTGACCTTCTTGTGAATGAATTCCTCCTGCTGTGATTGCTGTTAGGTGACCTTGGTGACATTTCCGACTCTGAGAGATCCTGTGGACCGACCACAGAGGGAATCCCTGCTTGGTCTGCCCGAACCTCACAGTGGCTGCTGTGTTTGAGCTCATTGTGGCCCTCTGTGCCTCTGCATTTCATGGGGGGAGGGGAAGCCTTCTTCGCTTCCCCTTCTATTTAACCAAGCACAAGTCCCTGTTCCAGGGACTGGATTCTCCTGATAATATGTCCAAAGTAGGTCAGATGATGTCTCACCACTGTAGAGTTTATCCATGTAGCGTAGTAGATATCATCTGATTTTGCAGACCCCCAGTGCAAAGTGGAAACATAACATCCCTTGTTCAAAATGCAGGAAGAAAATGCCCTTAGGTGAATGGAAAATCAAGCTTTTCCTTTGTTCCACAGCTATTCTCTCCTCATGAGGAACTTCTTTAGCTTATTATATACCATCCTAAGAAGTGTTAAGAATATAATTATTAGCAGGGGTTTTACCATGAATCCTTATCATGCAGAGTGGTGTATAGACTCTCTGAAAGGACATGATTCATGTGTCTGTTTGTATGTGTCATTGACTCTTACGGGAAGAGTGAGGTCACGACATAGAACTAATTCAAAGCACATTCAATGCTCTCTGCTTCACGGGGTTTAATGCTGTGTTCTTCTTCTTCAGGATGATCCTGATGAGGAAATGGCACTGAGCCACAAATGACACTGCTCCTACACAAGGGGAAAGGAGAATCCTACTCCACCCCAGCCCATGGCCAATAGCCACAGGCTGAGGTCAGAGCTGCCCCACTCTCTCCGCCTTTACACTGAGGAAGACTTCTTTGCTGTGTACATTCATCTGGTGCAATGACCACACGGCACTCACAGACAACAGTCACACATATGGGGCCTCTCGGGGAAGGTGAGAAGCTCTGGTGTCAATGGGTTTCACAGTGGGCTGCTGACTGCAAGGTCAGCAGTTTGAAGCCCCTAGCCTCTCCAAGGGAGAAAGATGGAGCTTTCTCCTTCCAGAAAGAGTCACAGGCTAGGAAGTCCAGAAGGGCACTTCTCCCCTTCTCTAGAGGACCGCCAGGAGCTGGTAATGAGGGGGTGCTTAGGGAAGTTAACAGGGTACCCCAAACACGATCAGAGAGCATTAAGGATACAGTCCACAGCTACACCTCTCCTCTGGCAGCAGCCATGAGACTCTCTGGTACTAAGCAGTGTCCACTTTGCACCCACTGGCCTGTGATCTTCTTATACCTGGCATCATTAAATATGTTGTGTGAGTCTAAAATTCTAAGAATTTATGAACTGATATGAGACATTATGGGTGAATATCAGACTTGATCTGGACTGGGCTGGGATGTTTTCTTTGTATACAATTACTCTTTTACATAAAGCTCTTTCTTACACAAAAATGAGTCTCCTTGGCTGTTTCTTCAGTCAACCCAGACTACCACAATTCTTTGCCAACACCAGAATTCAAATGCACCTAATTTCCGGTCTTCCTTATTTGATGTTCAACTTTCACAAGCATACGAATGAAAAGTACCATGGATTGGCTCAGGTGCTCCTTCGTTTTCAACACTTTAAAGAGGTTTTGTGCAGCAAGTTTACCTAATGCCGTGAGTCCTTTGATTTCTTGACTGCTGCCTCCATGAGCATTGACTTTGGGTGAGTGCAAGAGGAAATGTGGGACTACTTTGATCTTCTTCCATTTATCATGGTATTACCTATTGGTCCAATTGTGAGGATTCTGGTCTCCTGGGCATTGAGTTTTAATCCGTAATGAAGGTTGCAGTCCTTGCACTTCACCAGCAAGTGCTTCAGGTCCTCCTCACCGTCAGTAAGCAAGGTTGCGCGTGTCAACTA
>PVJH01011555.1:0-68246 GCA_004026705.1 Nesogale talazaci | reverse complement strand
GGGGGGGGGGGGGGGGGGGGGGGGGGGGGGGGCGGCGTCGAAGCACAAAGGAGTGTCCCCTGCTGCAGCCTCAGCACCTGGACGTCTGAAACGGAGACGTTAGTTAACTCGGCTGATTTCTTTAGCCCGCTCTCTTGGAGGCAGTGTGAAAAGTTGCAGTTAGAGTCTGCGTCCATCCCAAGGAAAGACGAAGCATGGGGAGTTGAGTGACACTAACTCATCCAGATGATCTCTGTGCATCTCATTGACAGGCAGGGAAGGGCTCTAGCACACTCAGATCCAAACCCACCTTGCCTGTGGGGTGCTTGACAGAGCACTTCTCTAGAGAAACATGAGTAACTATCACAGAAAGCAGCAACAACACAAAAACCTGCCCATAGCCCTCCCTGGGTTGAGCCTGTACCTTGACGACAAGCGCTGGCCTAAAAACGAGCACAGGGAATATCAAAGGGAGGTGGGGGGCCTGTCGGATTCAGGATGTAAGGGATTATGTATTAGTGATGTCAATTTCATGATTGGGATGTAGGGGTGGAGTCTTGCCTGTTAATCTGGAGATAGTCAATGAGGAGCCAATGAGGCCTCTGTGTGGGCATGGCTTTCTCCTGAGACTTCTAGGAAGTCTCACGATATTTCACAATTGAAGAAGAGAAACTTGTTTTGAGCCTCTGAGATCACGAACTACGGACAAGACAAGATGACAGCGTCAGGAACTAGAGGAGCCAGAGGAGGAGCCACACAGCCTTGCCCTGATGGGACCAGACCTCTGAAGCTGGAGAAGGCACGTGGAGACCCCTGCCAGCACTGAGTTGCTTCTACCACCACTGGATGCTGTTGATGGACCCTGATCCCTGGAAGCAAGGAGGCATGGGGAGACCCCTGCTGGCACTGGGATGCTTCAACTGCACGTGCTTCATGAGTCAGAAGAAGACTTTATAGACTGGTATTAGACATATGGACTAATGTTGGATTTATGACTCTGAACTGGACGGGGTTAGGATGCTTTCTAAAGATTCCTTTCCTCTTGTATATACACCTTTCCCTTATAGCCATATGCGTGTCTATGAATTTGTTTCTCTAGTCTGCCCGGACTAACACAGGGGGGACTAACACAGACTTCTTGACACTGAGTCCAGAGGACTCAGGTGGTATCGCAGAGATAGATCTAGACTGGGAGCCCGAAAAGGACCCCTGGTGGCCTAGTGGTTGGGGGCTGGACTCCTGGCTGCAAGGTTAGACGCTTGAACCACCGGGGGCTGCATGGGGGAAAGATGTGGCTTTCCATTCCCAGGGTAGGGTCAGGAAGTCACAGAGGCCGTTCTGCTCTTCCCCGAGGCTCGCTATGACTCCACACAGGCTTGATGGCAGTGGGTTTTCATTATTGTTTTTAAGGAAGCTGGTTCCGCCATCATCCCTTTATAAAGTCTGCCCTCTGGCCCTGTGGTTATAATCTCATCTTGAAGGAGGATGACCTTGTGTTAGTCCGGGTAGACTAGAGAAACAAATGCATAGAGACCCATATGTGTAAAGGAAAGAGCTTTATATGAAAGAGCAATTGGATATTAGGAAAACATCCCAGATCAAGTCCATAAATCCGATATTAACCCATATGTCCGATTCCAATCTATAAAGTCCCCTTCAGACTCATGAAACGCATGCAATGACACGGAGTGCAGGAAGATCACAGGCCAGTGGTTGGGCAGTCTTGTGGATCCAGTGGTGGCGTAAACATCTCAGTGCTGGCAGGGGTCTCCACGTGGCTTCTTCAGTTCTCAGGGCTCTGGTTACATCATGGTAGGTCCATGTGGCTTCTCGTCAGAGATGTCTCAGAGTGAGTCTTTCAGTACAGAGTCTCTAAGGGGATCAGCAGAGAGAGCGTATTTCCCAGTTCCAAGGAGGAAATACAGGCGTTCCCAGAATCCTCAGGAGAAGGCCATGCCCACACAGAAGTCTCATTGGCTACATGTTGGCTGACACACTTTTTTTCCCAATAATTTTATTGGGGGCTCTTATAGCTCTTATAGCATTCAATACATCCTTTGTATCAAGCACATTTGTACACATGCTGTCATCTTCATTTCCAAATATTTTTTTACTTGAGTCCTTGGTATAAGCACCTCCTTCCCACTCTTTTTTCCCCTACACTCTTAATCCTCAAAGTGACACCAGATTATGCAACTATCACAGCTCTTCTACAGGATTATGGTGGGACCTGCATACTCTGAGTTTCCACCTTTGTCAAAGCTGTGATTCCAATCACACCACTTTTTGTTTCCTTGGAGGCATGGTTGTTGGGGGCTGGTGGCCGCCCAGGCCAGGATTATGGACGTAGCCAAACTTAGCAGTTTCCTGATTGCATCAGCCGCCCGGAGACCCCTGGCAGCTGCAATTCTCTGATAGCCTGAAGTAACTGGACCTTTACTGCCATTAGGTGTTACACTGAATGTTCATTGGTTTAAAAGCACACCATATTTGGAATGGAATGTGTGCCCTGTACCTCATCTCATGCTCTGTGATAAATACTGCTGGCTGAGCCTTGAATAAACGGAGCTTGATCAGGATTTGTCTTGCTCCCTGTCTCTGTGTCTTTTCTTCATCCAGGTTCGTCGCTTCCTAAGGTCCCCACGTGAGGGTCTCGCTGGCCGAGACCCCAACACATGGTCTGCTGAAAGACAAGAACCATACCCCCATCAAAGTCACCCTCTGTGTCTAAGAGCCATCTTAGAGAGAGAGAGAGAGAGATCTGGACCCTCAGAAGAGGAGCCAGCAGTGAAGTGTGTTCAGGTATCTGTCTGAAATAGCAGAGGTCAAGACCAGAGACACCAGAGACTGTGGCCTGGAGACCATGGGACAGAGCAAAGGGGCCAGGCTGCGATCAGGGTCTGCGGCAAGGAGCCCATGAAACAGAATAGAGGAGCAGCACAAAGGACTCCGACACAGAGTGACAGGTGGGCTTCGGGTCACATGTCAGAGTGGCAGACTTGGCTGTTGGCTGTGAAGAGATTCTGATGGGGACCGATGACTGCATGCTGACTGTTAACTTCCCTAACCCCCCTCCCCCCACTATTGTGAGTCGTGTCTGTGAGTTCTATGTGGCCCTGACAACAAATTCTCAAACCCAGCAGAAAAACAGAGAGTCTTTAAGAACAACGGTTGCTGTCAGAATAGGTAAAGAAAGATGGAGGCTGGACCCATGTCGACCTCTGCCTGTGACAACAGGAGAGGCAAAAGAGGTCAGATGTGGCCCCCAGCCATTGACTCACAACCCAAGGTCAACACAACAAAACAAGAGCCAGTCCTTCCTCTCAACGGTTGCTACATTTGATGTCATGGTTGCAGCCACTGTGCCACTCTGTCGTGTTGAGGGCCTTCCTGTGTGTCACTCTGTACATCGTCAAACACGATCTCCTTTTCCAGGCACTGGTTCCTCCTGATAATATGCCCCAAGTCTGTGACGTAGAATCTCACTCGCCTTCCTTCCGGGGACATCCTGGCTGTGCTTGTCTCAACACAAGTTGTTCTCCTACCAGTGCCTGGTATGTTGACGATGCCTCACGTCATCTGCTGTCAATGCGAGACTGAAGAGTGAAGGAGTGGAGCTTCACCTGTCAGCCAGGTCGCAACTTGATGACCTCATTTGGAGCCGCTAAGAAGGTAAATAGCTCACTGGAGACGGGACCCTCTGACTCCCCGGGAGACTCTCTACTGACAAGACACACAGAGCTACGCTAGAGTCCTGGAACTGGAGCAGCCACGTGGAGACCCACGCCAGCACCGAGATGCTTCTACCGCCACTGGCTCCAGAAGACTCTCCACCCACTGGCCCGTGATGTTCCAACATTCAGCATCACTGCACATGTTGCATGAGTCTAAAGAGGAATTTATAGACGAGCATCAGACATATGGGCTTATACTGGACTTATGGACTGGAATGTTTTCTCAATATACAATTGCTCTTGTATATAAAGATCTTCCCCCCAACTCCACCCCGTCTCCTCCCCTATAAAGCTCTTTCTAATACACATGAGTTTCCCTTGACTTGTTTCCCTAGTCTACCTGCACTAACACAAACACCTGAATTCAAATTCATCAGTTCTTTTACAATCACTCCCCAAAAGTTAAAATTCCTGGGAACAAACCTTAGCAGAGGAACCAAAGGAAATTATAAAACACTTCTACATGAAACCAAAAGAGACTTATATAAATGGGAGAGCAAGTAATGCGACTGGATTGAAAGACTAAATAGAATGAAAATGTCAATATTCCAAAAGCATTTAGTAAATTAAATCTAATTCCAAATCCCAGCACAATTCTTAAAGAAACAGAAAAGCTAATCACCGACTTCGTATGCAAAGGAAAGAAATCCAGGGCAAACAAAGCCCTATTCAAAAAACAAACATAAAGTAGGAGGCCTTTCACTCCAGATTTAAAAACTGACTCTATAGCCACAGTAATCAAGCAGCTTAGTGTTGGTAAAATAATAAACATGAAGGCCAATGTATTTGATTGAGAACCCAGAAATACAACCAAGAACCTTATAAACACCTGGTCTTTGATAAAGGACTAAAACACACTACATGGAGAAGAGAAAGGCTATTGCATAAATGCTACTTGAAAAGCGGGATCTTCACCAAAAATGGGCTCAAGGTCAATTGAAGACCTGAAAGCAAGCCATAAAGACTATCAATGGAAAAATAGGGACAAACGTAAGGACTTAATTCAAGACACAAGTCCATTACCAGACACAAGGGAAAAATACATTGCAAAAGAGAGGATTGGGATCTTCGAAAATAAGTCACTTATATACATCAACAAACTTTGTTGAGTGAAAAGAGAACCCACAATTAGGGGGAAAGGTTTGGCAATCATATGTCCGACAGAAGGCCTGATGGCATATTGGTTACGAATTGGGCATGACCCAAAAGGTTTGTAGTATGAAATCGCCGGCCACTCCATGGTAGGGAGACAGGGCTTTCCATTCCTGTAGACAATTACAGTCTCAGCATGAAAAAAATTACAAATCATCAAGGGTTCTTGAGGGAGGAAGTATGGGAGACAGGAAAAGTGAGCTGATACCCAGGGCTCAAGTAGAAAGAAAACGTTCTGAAAATGATGATGGCAACATATATACAAATGTGCTTGACACAATGGGTGGATGGATGAATGAATGGTGATAAGAGTGGTATGGGCCCCCAATAAATTGTTTTTTAATTACAATCTCAGAAATTCACAGAGCAGTTCCACCCTGTCCTATAGGGTGGCTCAGTGGCAGTGAGTTGAACTTTATATGTCCGATATAGAGCTAGTTTCAACACTCTAGAGAAAACCAGGACATCTGAAAAGAAAAATACAAATAAACCAATCAAAAATGGCCACACATCAGGAATAGATAATGTACTAAAGATGACATCCAAAGATGTTCAAAGAAATGAATGTGTCCACTAGCCATAAGAGAAATGCAAATTAAAACACCAACAGTACTGCACCACCACACACCAACACTCAGCAAAATTAAGAAAAATAGATAAATACTGGAGAGATTGGAATGTCTATACTTTGTTGGTGAGATCGCACAATTGTACCAGCACTCCAGAAGCCAGCATGGCACTTTCTGAAACAAATACAAATACCTTAAGACCCTACAACCTCTCTACTTGGTATAGGCCATAAAGGCATAAATAACAAAACACAAGTGGACATACGCACACCATGGCTATTGCAGAAATTTCTACAACAGCAAAATGAGGGGAACAATAAAAAATCCCTTCTGCAGAGGAATGTACAAACACACTCTGGTCCACACACACAATGGAATATTCCGCATCCTTCAAAAACAATGACGAGTCTGGCAAGCACCCAAAGACAGACAAGATCAGAGGACATTGTGCTCTCAGCAAATAATCTCCTGTCAACTTGTGAAGGGGTGGAGTCTCACCTGTCAATCGGGTCCCAGCTGGATGACCTCATTTGCAGGTGCAATGGAGATAAATAGCTCACTGGAGGCCAGATACACTCTCTCTATGTTGACAAGACACATGGAGCTACCCTGATGGGGCCAGAGCCAGAGCCCTGGAGCTGGAGGAGCCATGGAGAGACTCACGCCAGCACTGAGATGCTGCCACCCCCACTGGACCCACAAGACTGTCCGCCCACTGGCCTGGGATCTTCCTGCACTTGGCATCGTGGCACGTGTTGCCTGAGTCCAAAGAGGAATTTATAGACCGGTATCAGACATATGGGCTACTATCAGGCTTAGGAACTTGATCTGGACTGGGCTGGGATGTTTTCTGAATGCACCATTGCTCTTTGACATAAAGTTCTCTCTTACACACACATGAGTGTGTGTGTCTAGATTTGTTTCTCTCGTGCTGTGTTGGGCTGGGTGGACCAGAGGAACAAACCCAGGGAAGAACTCCTATGTGTATAAGAAAGAGTTTTATATAAAGCCCCCCATTCCTTCCTCTTCCCTCTCTTCTGGCCCTGACATTCCTCACTGAGATGATATCTGTGCTGTAAGGACAAGAGCTCTGTCTTATTTTTTTATTAATTATTTTTTTAAAAATTTTCATGTTACCGGGGGCTGAGCCCCGGTGGCGTAAGTGGTTGCGTGCGGGACTGCGGCCCGCGGGCTTGGCGGTTCAAATCCAGCGGTGGCTCTCAGGAGCAGCACGGGGTAGCTCCCACGACCACCAGAGGGCAGTGATGCCCTCCAAAAACAAAACATTTTTTTTTCATGTTATCTTCTAAAATAGCCTGGTTCTTTCTGCTGCAGGCACCCTGGTTCAAGCCAGCTCTCTCCTGTAGGTGAGGTGACGGAAAATACCACATCCGGGTCAGGAGCACCCCTGTCCTCAATCTGTGCTTCCTGGACCCTCTAAAGACATCTTCTGCAGCAGATTTGCCCCCTGCAATACATGGTGTGGTTTCTGGACTGCTTTTTCCTTGGGCACTGTTTGTGGATCCTAGTAAAATTAAATTCTCAACAACTTCAATCTGCTGCTGCTACTGCTGCTGCTCACTGGTCCTGCAGCTAGGCCACTCGACCCACTCTGACCCTCAGGAAACTAACCTGGAGGCAGATGGCCTCACTGTCTACTGTGGAAGCGACCTTTCGACCTTTCAACGAGCAGCCCTGTGGGCTATCAACGGTGTCCTGCCAGAGACCCTGCTTTGCCCCTAGAGGCCACTGATGACGAATGGAACCCCCTTTTCTTCATCCGTATCATGCTACTTCAACCGCCCCGGAACCCTGGTGGTGTCGTGGGTTTCTGCTCCCCACCAGATTCACAGCCTTGGAAACGCGCAGGGGCAGATCGACTCTGTCCTGCAGGCTCGCTGGGAAGCAGAATCAGCTTGATGGCTGTGAGTTAGCGTTTTCAGTCTCTGGTGGTGTTGTGGGCTATGCCTCGAGCGTGGAGTCACAAGGCCGGTGGTTCAAACCTACCAGCTGCTCAGAGTAAGAAAGATGAGGCTGTCTGCTCCTGTAATCATTTAACGCCATAGAAACCCAGAGGGCGAGCTCTATTCTGGCCCGCAGGCTGGCTTCCATTTGTGGAGGCTCACCAGAATAGCCATGGCGATCACATGGATGACTGGGTGCCAACGTTTCTGGCCAGTACCAGATGTCCTTTGCCCAGCTGGCTTGCGAAACAAGCTTCATTTTTGTAGTCGTTACCATAGACAACATGAGTAAGACGTAGCTAAGGGGCCATCCCAGCTAGCCTTTCCCCCATAGAATCTAGCCACCCTGGTTGGTTCATGCTGTTGGGTTTCCGGGGTCCCCCTCCCCACTCCCCCTGGTCTCCAGGCAGTCCCCTACACAGCGTCCACCAGCACCTGGTCCCCGTGTTCAACACTGCACAATACCAGACACCCCCAGGCCCGGACCCGGTCCCGCGCCCATTGCGTTTGCCGCGGCTGACATGTCCCGCCCTTGGCCGCCGGTGCAGCTCCAGGCCCCTGGGTCTGGGCGAGGGACGGGTCCCTGCGGCGCCGGACCGCCACGTGCGTGCGGCGGGGCTCCAGTACTGGCAGTCACCGCGTGGCGGCGCACGAGCCCGGCCCCCCGGCCGCCCCGCGCGCGCTCCAGGCGCGCCTCCCAGCGCGGCTCCCAGCTCGCCATTGGCCGGCGCGCGCTGTTGCTGGGGCTGGCGCGGGCTCGGCGCGAGGCGGGGGCGGGGAGGGGTGGGTGCGGGCAGGAGCTGGGCTGCGCGGTGGCCCCCACCCGCAGGCCGGTCCGCGCTGGGGGGGCGGGGAGGGTCTCTAGAACTCCAGGGGAGCCATCGAGGACTCGAGTGTTTTTCCTTAGCTTGACATCAGCGCCAGCCTAGCCCAGGTAGGGGAGCTGGCGTGGCTGCTCAGGGCCTGCAGTAGTCGCCACCCCCACCGCCACCCCCTGAGCCCCAAGGATGAAACAGGGCCCCCTGGGACCCCGCTGCTGGCCCAGAGGAGTGGGGACCCTCGCAGTGAGGCTGGGCGAGAAAGACCTGGGAATAGGATTTTCTAAAGATGAATCTCCAACCCAGGGCGGGGGTTCCCTTCTGACTCCCTGCCACCCCGCAGGGCAGAGTAGGCTGCTGTGTAAAAGCCGTGCAAACTGCTCCTCCGTCCTCCCCCGGAGCAGATGCTGGGCTCACACCACGAACCGAGCATTTTAATGGCTGGACCAGCAGACAGCACCTTCCCGTCAAGATGAGCACTTTGTTAAGCCCCTGTTGGCTGGCGCCCCGCCACGCGGGATGGCTAGGACTTGCAGTGAACTCCTGGACTGTCAATAGGAACAAACTGTTGACAGGAAGACCATCATCCTTCCCGTCTCCATGTCACACCAGAGACTGAGCTGCGTCCCTCCAGAAGAAAGCGGGGATCAGTGATCTGGATCGAGGGCTGGGTTAGCAGTTCAAAACCACCAGCTGCCCCTCAAAAGAAAGAAGAGGCTTTCTATGCCTGTAAAGGGTTATAGTCTCAGAAACCCACAGGGGCAGTTTTTCTCTGTCCTGGAGAGTGGCTATGCGTTGTACTTGGCTGGATGGCGGTGCGTTAGGTCAGGTCGACTAGAGAAACACATCCAGTAACACATATAAATATGTGTAAGAGCGTTTTATATGAAGAATATATCAGGCAGTCCAGTTCAATCAAGTTCGTAAGTCTGATGCTAGTCCATAAATCCCTCTTTAGACTCACGCAGCCACATGCAACGATGCAGAAGGCAGGGAGATCAAAGTGGGTGCAGAGTCTTGTGGATCCAGTGGCCGTGGGCACATCTCCAGGGGTCTGGCAGGTCTCTGGCATGGCTGCAGTAGCCCTTCAAGTGTGGTTCTGTCACAGAAAGGTGAAGCAGAGAGAGGGGGGAGGTTCCTGGGACCCTCTTTAGGAGATGGCCATACATCAGGCTGTGCCCAGATTGACAGGCTAGATGCCACCTCTCCACTGTCTTTTGTTCAAGCTGACACGGAATTATATCGCTACTACCGGCAGTGAGTTTGGCCTTCCTGTGGTTTCCTTCTGTTAGGTTTCGGAGATCATATGAGAGCCGGGTGGGTCTAACTGACACCCAGCCATCCTCAGTGGTTGGGCAGAGCAGGCACTGAGATCCCCACGCACAAGAGGAGACAGTTGTCATGTGAGGGCCACCCACAAGCTAAGGTGCCTCGAGGCCTGCAGTGGATACTGCAGCACCAGTCTTCTGAGCAGGGGAGACCTCTTCCTTTAAACCACTCATGGCCACCGGATTATCACCATGGACCTAAGCTGTGGAAGTCTGGCTCCTCTGTCCCCTCATCCCTATCGAGGGCCCTAGACACCCTCCGTGCTGTTCTTGGAATTTATTTATTTATTTTATTTTTTTAGAGTTCAAGATCTGTCTGTTGACTTTGATAAGTGTTTATTGGTTGAGTTTGATGGATTGCCATGATCTGGCCCCAATGTCTAAATTTTTTATTAAATCACTTTATTGAGGGCTCGTACATCGCTTTTCATAATACATAAACATACTGTGCCAGGCACCTTCACATGTCCACTGCTATTATTGTTCTCCAATCATCTGCCTTTTCCCTTGAGCCCCTAGTATTGACTTTTCCATTCCTTCCTCTCTTCCCCTGCTCTCTCCTTCCCACCAACCCTCAATACTTTATAAATTATTATTGTTCTGTCATACCTCACGCTGCCCGACCTCTCCCCCAACCCACTCCTTTGATGCCCATCCTTCAAATAGGAGCCTATGTGTATATCCTTGCAGTTGGTTCCATCTCTACATCCCACCCTCTCTCTACCCTTCCAGCAGCTCCAATCTAACCATTGGCCCAAAGAGGCTCATCCATCCTGGTCTCCCCTATCTCTAGCTTCCCTCTCCACCAATATACCTTCTCCAGTCCACCCGGATTTGCAAGGTAGAGTTGGGACCATGATGGTTGGGGGGGAGGAAGGCTACAGGAACTAGAGGAAATGTGTATGCATCATCACTGCCCAGCTGCCCCTTAACTGGTCTGTCTCCTCCCCGTCACTCTCTGTTAAAGGGGTGACCAATTACCCACCACTGGGCCTTAGGTCCCCACCCTGCTCTCCCCCTCATTCGTAATGATATGTTTCTTGTTCTTTGATGCTCGATACCTGCTCCCTTCGGCCCCTCTTGATCACGCATGCTGGTGTGCTTCTTCCACGTGGGCTTTGCTGTTTCTGTGCTGAATGGCGACAAGATTATCTTCAAGTCTTTGAGACTTCAGACATTCAATCATTTGGTAGCTGAGCACCATCGTTCTTTCTACTCTGTTTGTCTCTGTATCCATTTGTCTTCAGCGATATTGGGAGTCAATTGGTCCATTGACTTTGATATTTGTTCTTTGATGTCTGATATCTGATTGTTTCAGCCCCTCATGATCGCACAGGCAAGTGAGCTTCTTTTATGGTGGGTTTTGTTGCTCCTGAACTGGATATCACACTCTTGGAATTTAATTCCAAGCGAATCCCACCCCATCTTGGAAGGGATACCCTCCTTTCATTTCCCTTGTTTCGTAGCCGCTCAGACCAGTGCTTAGTTCTGGATGAAGACCTCAGGAGGGTGTGCACAGGGCCTTTCCGTCAGTCCGCCAGATGATCACAACCCACAGCAGGAGGGAGGGATGGGTGAAGCCCCAGTTGACGGCAGAAGAAGTGAGGCGACTCTGGAGTGCAGGTGGCCACTAACAGGCCAGGGCTCGAACCAAGGCCTCCCCACCCTGGCACTCAGCTGTGTTCTCTACGTGCTAAATATTTGTGTCCAGGGGAATTGGCATTGGTTCTCCTTGCTGTCTATGGAACTTAAAACAACAACAACAAGAGCCCAAGCACCCCAAGTATAGAACAGCATCCAATATTTCTTCTCAACTGTCTGCTTCTCCCAACTCCGCCACCAACCTTCTATTTGGAGACCTGGTCTCCTGTGCACTCTTAGGACAGCTCCTGAAGACATGCTTGGTTTCAGTGGAGATGTGCACCCAGCCAGGGATGTGTCCATCATCCCAACACCCCTGGAACCCATTATTGTAAGGCATTCTGGATACCAATGCAATGGTTTGTAATACACATAAAACGATGATGATGATGATGATGATGATGATGACAACAATGACTGTGATATTATCACAACCCAAATCCTCACAACTGGACCAACAGGAGAAAAGACTGAGGTTGTCAAGGACTCCATCTTGCCTGGCTCTTCGGTCAAGGCTCACAGAGCAACTAAGATCTTCCACAAACATCTGGCCCTCTGACATGGAGAGGTAACTGACTCTCCCTTTATCAATGAGCTAGAGATTAGCAGGGGACTTGGGCTTGTTCTCAGAGTGTCTTCAAACTGCAGCCCCCTGATGTTTTTGGGGTGAAGAACCCGAGATCGGAAGCTTACTCAGGAAGGCACAATTCACTCTGTAAACCCACAACAAAGGATTACTCTGGCCGATATGTTGCCTGTCTGACCTTTCCTTGGGAATCTTCCCCTTCCCCATTTAGATCCCCCAAAGTGTGTGTTAAGCAATTCCAGAATACAAAATTTAAAAGTTTGCCCAAAGCCAGAGAGAGAGATCAAATGATACATTGCTTCACAAGACCTCTATAAGGCGTTGAAAAGCAGGGCGGTGACTGTGAGGACTCAGGTGTGCCTGACCCAAGCCACTATCTTTTCAATCACCTCACAGGCACGTGGACGTTGGACACTGAGTAAAGAAGACTGCAGAAGAATGGGCATATTTGGTTCATGGTGAAGAGCATGGAAAGCCACGTGGACTTGCCTGTGAAACAGCAGGACTGCCGGGTGAGAAGTCCCCACCGGGTGGGGCTGCTCCCCAGAGGCTGGCATGCTCAGAACAGCAGAGGGGTAGTGAGAAGAAGCAAGAGCCTCAGCAGGATGGACTGACACTGGCTGCAACCATGGGCTTGACCCTAACAAGTGTGAGGATGGCCAGGACCGGGCAGTGCTGTGTCCCACCATATGGAGGGTCACTGTGAATCAGAGCTATTGTTAGGGGACAACCACGTGATGTCAGAGAGGATGGGGAAGTGTTTCTTGCTGATACATCCAGAAGGCACAATACAGACTCTACACTGAGCCAAATAGTTCACTGAGCAGTGCTGGGCTCGTCCCCCCCCCCCCAACTGTTCTCACTTAGCGCACAAATTTGATGTCAACATGGGCTTAGGCAAATGTGGTGAAGAAAGCTGATGGTGCACGGCTATCGAAAGATATAGCATCTGGGGTCTTAAAGGCTTGAAGATAATCAAGCAGTCATCTAGCTGAGAAGCAACAAAGCCCACATGGAAGAAGCACGTCAGCCTGTGTGATCACGAGGTGTTGAAGGTACCAAGCATCAAAGAACTAAAAATCATATCATTATGAAGGAGAAGGAGTGCATATTGGACACCCAAAGCCCATCTGTAAGCAACTGGACATTCCCTTGCAGAAGAGTCTCTGGGAGGAGACAAGTCAGTCAGGGTCCAGTGTAACAATGATGAAGCATACAACTTTCCTCTAGTTCTTAAATGCTTTCTCATACCCACTATCATGATCCCAATTTTACCTTGCAAATCCAGCTGGACTGGGGGAAGTATACTGCTACAGATAGGAACTGGACACATGGGGAATCCAGGACGGATGATCCCTTCAGGACCAGCGGAAACAGTGGTGATACCGGGAGGATGGAGGGAAGGTGGAGGAGAAAGGGGGAACGGTTCAAGGAGCTACATATAACCCCCCTCCTGGGGAATGGTCAACAGAAAAGTGAGTGAGAGGAAACATCTGTCAGTGTAAGACAAGGAACAATAATGATTTATAAGTTATCGGGGGAGAGGGATGGAGGGAGGGTTGGGTAGGGAGGGGGAAATGAGGGGCTGATACCAGGGGCTAAAGTTGAAAGCAAGTGTGTTGAGAATGATGAGGGCAACAGATATACAAATGTGCTTGACACCATGGATCTATGTATGGCTTATGATAAGAAGGGAACGAGCTCCTCCAAAGTGATTTAAAGAAAAAAAATGGGCTTAGGAACAGAACTCATCCATAACTCACAGTCTGCCTGGAGTTTCCACAATGTCCAAATCTCACAGCACCCCCTTTCGCAGGACCCATCGTGGATGTAAAGTGGTGGGTGACTGAGGGCAGCTGTGACCAAGCACCTCGATGTGGGTGACTTGAAGGAAGGTTCTGAACCAGAGGCTGGAATTCCAGGTGACAGCAGAGCCCTGTTCTCTAACCTGCTCACCTCGCAGGGGAGAGCTCCTCTCTGTTCCGCGTCTATAGGCGCAGGCGCTCCCGAGGAAGTAGAGGCTCCACGGTTGTTCCTCTGAATGTCATCCTGTACTGGCCTCTTCTGGGGAGGGCCTGAGGGGGCCTAGTGGCTGTTAACCTTAAGGTTAGCAGTTTGAAACCACAAGCTGCTCCTCAGGAAAGACTGGATGTTCTCCTCCTGGGAAGAGTTACAATCTCAGACACCCACAGGGGCCATCGTTCTTCCCTATCCTACCAGGCTGCTGTATGGAGGTGGGGGGAGCTGAAAGGAGACGGTCCACTCGATGATGGTGAGTCTGGTTTTCTGGGTTGGGGGAGGGACTAGCCTGTAGATCCATCAGACTCTGCTGAGATTTGTTCACGGCATCGGCAGAAGCAGGTCCCCTCTCCCCAGACAGGGACACCGCCACAGGGCGGGGGGCTGGAGGCTCCCCGACATCTTTGGGGCGCGCGCAATCCCACCTAGAAGAGGGGGGAGGAGGTGGCTGGAAGCGCAGCGACTGTTTCCAACATTCTGCGGGAGAACGGTCGGCAGCGGGCAGGGGGGTGGGGGGTGGGGGTGGGTGTTGTCCACAGGTTGGAGGCAGGCCCAGAGGCCCTTTCAGACCATGGCCCAGATGGAGCGAGGAGCGGGTTCTGGCGTGGCAGGCACCCTGGAGGCCGGGTGGGGTGGGAGGGGCAGGGTGACGGTCAGAAAGGTGGCCTGAGCCAGGGTGTCCGCAGCAGAGAGAACCGGGCTCTTTTAGAAGCTACCAGGCAGAAAAGTAATAAGAAATACGTAAGTAATAAAACAGAGTCCTTGTTCTTCCAGCATTGATGGCGGGGCCAGACGAGACAGAAGAGGAAGGCGTGGGGACCGTCTAAGCAGGGGGAAGGGAACTGTGGGCCGGGATGTCCCGGAGCTGCGGGAGGTGAAGGTCGGGCCGCCGGGGCTCGAGGACCTTGCGTTCTCTCTGTGCTGTGGGTGCCCCGACACGCGTGGGCTCCCCGCTGGAAGCCGTCCGACCCGCCTCTCTGCGGTGCTGGCTCCGGGCCCATCTCCGTGCGCTCCTCGGCCCGCCCCCGAGCTGATTTTCCGCTCCTCGGCAGATTGCTCTCCCAGTCGCCTTTTAATTATCAAACGGCTGTTCTTCATCTGCAGTCTCTGACAAGCGACCTCGTGGCAACACCGGCCCGAGCCTCGGCGCCGAGCAGTGCAAAGGCCCAAGACCCAAGACCGGAAACGCTTAAATTCCTTATAAACCTCCCCACGGGGAGCACAGGTCCTGCTGGGACGGATGGAATGAGTCACCAGCCGGAGGCATGATTGATTGGGGGAGTTATAGCCCTGGAAACGAATCCCCTTTCAGTCTCGGTTTTCAAGACCAGCCTTCGCCCACTCATCACAGGGCTCTTGAGTGAGATAGTCTCACGCAGAGGTTATTAATCTATAAATAATCTCCTAATGGCTTGTGGGTGTTTGTGAGTACTGTTTTTCAGAAAATATATCGGCTCGTTTGGTTGAATACTTCTTTCCCCTGTCTTATACATGTTTAGAGCATTGTGTGTGTGTGTGCCTGGGCGTGTTTTCACACACACATGCATTTTGCCCCCACATGCATTTTTATATTGCGCGCTCACCACCGGAGACACCCTGTGGTCTAGGCTAGCACCCAGTTCTCTTTTTGAGGCTATTCAGCAGGAGACTAAGAAAGGACCAAGGACTTGCTGTGCACTTCAGAGAGGAGAGCTGTCCGTTTTATGCCCTGCACTGCAGAGGGACTGTATGACCAGGAACTGAGAGGTTGTCTTCCAGATTACTTTGTAGCAGTTTTGTTGGAATATGCTTCACACGTCCTGCAATGTCATCGTTCAAGCATATGAAGCAGACAGACCTGGGCAATCATCCCCATGACCAATTTCAGAACTCTTTCTCCTCATCCCTGTTGGTGCCCCATTCCCCCCACCATCTTCCTCCGCCATGCCCCCATTCAGTTACTGTGTCTAGAGAACTACCTAGCCTAGAAAACCATAAAAGCAAAACACAATCACACAGAGCAAACAGCACCCCAAAACATTGACTACACAAAACATAGAAAAACCTCCATCAGAGAGAGCAGAAAATATTAAAAATGGAAATAGCTTTAAAATGGGTCAAAAGAGAGATCAGATGACAGGGTATTACATTTTGACCTAAGTATACCTGCCATAATTGACCTTATAATGCTCTCTGATAACAAGGCTACTCGAATCCCTAGACCATGGTCAGAAGGGAGTCACCAGAAACTCAATCTATGTAGAGAGACTGTGCACATGGAGTTTGGATTCCCACTGTGATCTGTAGCCTTGTGCAAACTGGGTGTTCCCAATTTAAAAAGGAATACTTTTCCCTCCTTTAGATTTGAATTCTACTACTTAGAATCCATGTGGACTTAGTTGACACCACAATCAGATGGCTGCTTGATTGAAGACAAGCCTTTAAGATGCCAGATGCTATTCTCTCTGATAGCCAGGCACCATCTAGTTTCCTCCCCACACTTTGCTACAGCACTCATATCTTCAACGCTCTCTTCAGGAGGCTGAGCATTGGGCATGTCACGAGAACGAGTTATTCTTAGATGGGGCTAGAAGTAAGGGTGAACCCCCAATCCATTCATGTAGCTACAGTTTATCTATGTCCATGGTTCATTTTAGAGAAATCATTACCACATGACGATGGAGAACGTTACAAATCATCCCCCTGGGGGCACAAGGTAATTCTTTTGGTAGGGTCGTTAATTCAACCCATGGTATAGAATTAAAAACACTGTTGAGAAAATGTGACTTTGCCCTGCAATGCAGGAATTGTTGACTTAGATTAAACTCTTGAGCACCTGGACACAATGTACACAAACAATGGGGGTTGGTGATGGAGCAAAACTTCCAATATGTGTTCCAGATTCAGTCCCTGCTCCAGCACAATCAGAAGTCCTGGTGACATCATGGGTCATGCACTGGGCTGCTAACTGAGAGGTCAGCAGTTCAAAACCACCAGCTGCTCCACCGGAGAAAGAATGAGGCTTTCTAATCTCTTAGTCCCGTAAAGATTGACCATCTTGAAACTCACAGGGTGCAGTTCTACTCTGGCTGACAGCATCATTGCGACTCAGAATTGATTTGCTGGCAATGAGTTTGGTTTGGGGGTTTTGTTTTTGTTTTAGCAAAAGGGAATGATGTGGTGAGAGCTGCAATAAGACACTTTATCATGGAGGAGACTGCCAATGGCCCATGAACCTAGGAAAAGATACTCAACCTCAGGAGTAATCAGAGGGTTGCAACTGGAAGCACCAGAGGTGGGACAGGGGTCATGACAGCCTGTCTGCGATGAAACCACTGCTACGACCACATGTTGTGAAGATGTAGAGTGATGGGAATGCTCATTCGTGGCAGGAGTCCAAGCTGGGGCGATGCATTCCAGCCACACTGGAAACCATTTGACAGTCTATTGAAGACGGCTGTGTCCTGGACTGCTCACCAAAAGATTGGTGGTCTGAACTTACCTAGAGGCAACTTAACCGAGAGGTATAGGGGGTTGCATGTTGGGCTGTGATTGGCATGGCCAGGAGTCTCAAACCACCAGCAGCTCTGTGGGAGCAAGGCTGGGCTTTCTGCTCCCATAAACCATGACGGCCTCAGAAGCCCACAGGAGGTCACTGTGAGTCAGCATTGAGTCGATGGCAGTGAGTTGAGGTTTGAGAGGCAACTTACAAGTGACTCCTGGCAATCCTCGTTCCTGAGTGTGCTATTCTGCACCCATGGATTTCCATGAGGCTCAAGCCCTAGAGCAACCAGCAAGACCGTAACCTTGACTTTGGGCCTTATGTGTAAGATGTCTCCTTATGCCTTTAGCATGGCCTTTTCTTACTGTTCTTTGAGTTCTTGGCATGCTTTAACCCTTTGCTTATTCCGGTGCCTGTATTCACCTTCTTGTCACATGTGTGCTTTAGAGTCAGTTCCCACATACTTTCCAAAGTCCGTTTCAAGTAAACTTTTTCAGAAACCTTTTATAGTTTCTGTTCTAATTCTCTGAGTCAGAATCTAATTGAGAGCTGTGGGTTGGTTTTGTTATTGTTGGTCTGTTTGTTCTTTAATTTTAAATCTCATCGCATTCTGTAATACGTTTATTAAGTAGCTGCTAAAAATAAGATAAAGAGGGCTGTAAAAGGAGCTTCAAAAATGAGATAAAAAGGTGATGAACAACTTCCATGAACTTTTGGAAGCGCCCTTGTATGGCTGCTGGGCGCCACCAGATGGATTCAGACACAGAATGACCCTGGGTGACCTAGCAGAACCACCCCGTCGGCGTCTCCTGGTTTCTATCAGTGTATGGCAATCCCTGTGACCAGAATGTTCCTTAACGCCATTCATCTTATGTCAGGGGGGACATGTCCCCGGAGAAGGACATCAAGCTTGGTCGAGTAGAAGGTTAGTGCCAGAGAGAAAGACCCTCATTGACGTGGACAGACACGAAAGCTGCAACGAAGGGCTTGATCTGAGCTTTACCCGTGAGGATGGTGCAAGACTGGGCAGTGCTTCATTCTGTTGTGCAGGGCTGTGCAGAGTCAGTGCAGACACAATGGCACCTAACAACAGCAAGAACACCCTCTCTGGGGCGCAGGTCAGTAGATCTTTCTTTTGTGGAGCTGCTAGGTGGCTCAGACCACCAGGCTTTTGGTAATCAGCCAGGTGCTTAACTCCTGTGCTACCAGGCTGCCTTTTAAAGATGGACACACAGATGGGCAAAGATCCTCCCTCTAAGTGTGTGTGTGTGTGTGTGTGTGTGTGTGTGTGTGTGTCTGGGTTGACCAGAGAAACAAATCCAGAGACACACTTATGTGGATAAGAGAGGGCTTTACATAAATTGTGCGTATTAAGAAAACATCCCAGCCCAGTCCAGATCAAGTATCTAAGTCTGACAATAGCCCATATGCTCAATACCAGGCTGTAAATTCCTTTTCAGACTCACTCAACACGTGCAATGATGCTGAATGCAGGAAGATCACAGGCCAGTGGGCAGAGAGTCTTGTGGATCCAGTGGCGGTGGAAGCATCTCAGCACTGGCGTGGGTCTCCACATGGCTCCCTCAAATCCAGGGCTCTGGCTCCGTCAGTGAAGCTCTACGTGGCTTGTCAGCAGGACTGTCTCAGAGGGAGAATATGTGTCCGGCCTCCAGCAGGCTGTTAATCTCTGTATTAGTTCCAAATGAGGTCATCCAGCTGTGACCGATTGAAAGTCCAGACTCCACCCCATTCACTCAGTCTCAAGTTGACACCAGATTATGTAACCACCACAGATTGTAACCACCGGAATGCATCGGCATTTCAGAGCAGGCGTACTCACAGCAGTGTTATAACCAGCAGCCAGAGGGTGGCGTTAACTCCGGTGGACCGCTATGGTAGAACCCACTGGGGTGAATGTCCCGAAGGGTCAGGGTGCCAGAAGTCCAGGTGATGGCTACATTTGAGGAAGAAGAAGGAGGAGGAAGAGGAAGAAGGGATGGAGAAGGAGGAAGATGGTGACTAAGACAAGGACCAGCATCTGCACCATGTCCCGTGTCATGTCTTGGCCTGGATGGCCATCTAGTATGTTCCTGTCCCCACTTTGAAACCTCATTGGGCTGTCTCACTTCGGGTCTGTATCTGAGTTAGGCTTCAATAGAAGATATGTTTTTAGCGCTGGCGTGGGTCTCCATGTGGTTCCCCCAGCTCCAAGGCTCTGACTATCATCACCATGCCTCCATGTGTCTTGTCAACAGGAATGTCTTACAGAGAGACAATATATCTGGCCTCCAGTGAGCTATTTATCTCCTTCACATGAGGTCATCAAGATGCTACGTGATTAACAGGCTAGACTCCACCTCTTCGCAAGTTGACAGGAGATTCTGTAGCTGCCACCGTGTTCCTGATCCAAGCCATAGGTCATATGCATGGGAAGTTGGGTCTTGAATAAACACTGCACTAGAATCAATGCATTTGAATATTGGTGCAGGTAAGAAATATTGGAAGGGCCATGGACTGCCAAAAGAACAAACAGGTTTGTTTGGGAAGAAGTAAACAGTCAGAATGTTTTTTAGAAGCCAGAATGACAAGGATTCATCTCATGTACTTTGGAAACGATATCAGGAGAGACCAGTCCCTGATGAAGGACATGCTCTGTAAAGTAGATGGACAGCAGGAAAGAAGACCACCGACAAGGTGGATTGGCGCAGTGGCTGACACGGTCAGCTCAAACATAGCAGAGGCGGTGAGGGTGCACAGACCGGGCAGTGTTGTGTCTTGTTGCCCATCAGGTCTCCATGGGTCAAAACCCACTGGATGGCACCTGCTCACAAAACCTGAGTGGAAACCTGACAGGCAACACTGCAGAGCGCCACATGGGAGATTGTGGCAACCACCTTTGGAATATCCAATCTGTCCCAAACATTGAGTGAAAGCTCTTCTTTTCTTGCTCCAAGACTCTCCGCCCATTGATCTGTGACTTTCCTGCACTCCGTGTCATTCATTACATGCACTGCGTGAATCTAAAGGAGAATTTACAGACTGGTATCCGATATATAGGCTAATATTGGACTTATGGACTTGATCTGGACTATCTGGGGTATTTTGTTAATATACAATATACAATTACTCTTTTATATAAAGCTCTTTCTTTTTTTTGGGGGGGGCATCACTGTAAAGCTCTTTCTTATATACAAAAAATAAATGTTTTTTAAACACCTATCCTAGCCCTGGTCTTTTTCAATCCCTCAGTCTCACTGGGAGCAAGGATTGTGGCTCCTTCTCTTTGTGACCCAGGAGCGGGGGATGAGCACATGTCAAGCGTCTTTACCTCTAAGGTTGTCAGGGCTGCCACCTGTGACTGCACAAGCAGAGGGGCCACTCTTGTCAGTCGGGCAAAATTGATCATCTCTTTGCCCATGGTCCTGCAGAACAGCCGAAGCGTCGTTTCCAGGTCACAGCGGATGGAGCCACAGCTGGAACCACATTGGGAGAAGGTGACATAAAGACCTCTGGAATCCGCAAGCCTGGCTCTGCCTCTTATCAGCTGCTTGAAGGTGGGCACGGCTTTGTCCTTCTCCAGGAGCCCTGGTGGTGCAGAGGGTGATGCTGGTAGATGGCTAGACACAAGGTCAGCAGTTCAAATCTACCAGCAGCTCCATGGGGGGAAGAGGAGACGTTCTGCTCCTATAAGGAATTACAGCCTCAGAACCGCCGAAGGAAATTCTACTCTGTTGGATAGACTGGCTGTGCGTCAGAGACGACCCAATGGGAGCAGGAGAGGGAGCTGTTCTTAATCTGTAAAACAGACAAGGATACCTTTGAGGAGCCTTTTTATTTAACATCTTAGCATTAGGGGGAAACTTGGGCTTTTCTTCTTAGCGTTTCCTTGTGGGTTGATAGTTTACCAAGCACATGGGTTTTCTGTAGAATAATTCAGACACATTTTGCCTCCTGTCTGTGGGAGTTCCATAATCTGTTGTCAATTTGAGATTTACGAGGGAAGGGGTACAGTTTAGCCTGCCAATCAGGTCGCAGCGTTATAACTTCATTTGGTGGCACTGAGGAGATAAATAGCTCACTGGAGGCAGGACAGATGCTCAGCCCCTTTGAGACATTCTTGTTGACAAGCCACATGGAGACAGGCTGATGGCAGACAGAGCCTTGGAGATGGAGAAGCCACGTGAAGACCCCCACATGTACTGAGATGCTTCCACCACCACTGGATCCACAAGACTTTCCACCCACTGCTCTGTGTTCTTCCTGCATTCTGTATCATTGCATGTGTTTCTTGAGTCTGAAGAGGAATTTACAGACTGAGTGAGCAGACAGAGAATGTGTGTGTGTGTGTCCCGCCTCCAAGATGGAAATAACAGAGTTGCTAGAATCATCGGGAGAAGGCCACACCTACAGAAAGCCCTCATTGGCTACTTCCAGATGGACAGGCTAGACTCCACCCCTACACTCTGAATCCTCAAACTGACACCAGATTAGGTGACTGCCACAGAGGGGAGCTCATTTCCAGACCAGAAGGGAGATCACAGACCCTAGTCTCAGGGCTTGTGCACCCAATAAACTCGGCTTTTTCCCTCATGATTCTGTACTTTATTCCACATTTCTCTTCCACTCTATCTCAGATATAGGCATTTGGGTGGAGTAGCAGATTAGGCATTTCAGTGCTAACCGCAAGGTCAGCAGTTCAAACCCAACCTCTGCTCCACGGGAGAAAGACGGGGCTTTCTACTCCTGCAAGGATTTACAGTCCCAGAGACCACAGGGGCAATTCTGCTCTGCCCAGTGGGATCATTATGAGTCAGAATCGACTTGAGGGCACGGAGTTTGCTTTTTGGCACTCCCCTCCCAGATCTTTTAATGTGATCCTTTTCAGGGCAGTTGGTAGCAATTGCTGGGCACCATCTAGTGCTTCTGATCTCAGAGATGTGGAGATCAGTGTTCCCAAGGTTCTGGATGAATTGTTTTCAGGTGTCTTTGATTTTCTTCACACTCCTACCCTCTGGACAGGCAGAGTCCTACAGTTGTACCTAAGGTAGCTGCTCAGGAGTTTATAAGCTTCTCCCCCCACCCCCACCCCCCCGCCCAGTGCTACTCACCAAATTAAGACACAGAGGAGGACATTGCTTCTGTGAGCATTTCCCACTGCCAATCAGAGCATGAGGTGTGGCTCCGTCATTCCAAGCCAGGGCTCTGTGGCTATGAGAAGACCTCAAGTAAGAAGGGAAGACATTCATAAGCACGCCCTGGAAATGCCGTGATGTGCAGAACAAGCACCCCGGGCAGGACTTATGAACATGCTGGTCTCCATGAGAGCCTGTGCAGGCCTCTGACCCACACAGACGTCAAGAGAGGAGAAAACAGAATGGCGAGCTGCTCGTGTGTGCTTCACCCGCCGCTGACTCTGGGGGCTGAGATGCTGCTGTGGTGGGCAGGTATCAACACAACTTCCAGGCTCAGACAGGAAGAAAAGCCTAGAGAGCGACTTCTGGAACGTAGTCAGTGCAAACCTTATGGGTGACAATAGACTTCTCTGACATGCCTGCTCCGAACATGTCATCAGGAGGAAACATCCTCTGGAGGTTTCAGCAAAGAAGAGGGACAGTGAAGCAGAGAGACAGACCCTCGGTGAGAGGGGCTAGCATGAGACCATGGACTTGAACAATGTGGACTGCAAATCAATGTGTAACGAAAGCAAAAACCCTCACACCAGACTCATAGACAAGGAAAAATGGAGACAAGTTGGAAGCGCTCAAGAATTCTGTCTTTCTTGGTTCCACAATGAATGCTCATGGAAGCTGCAAGTCAAGGAATCAAGCAATGTGTTGTGCTGCACAAGACCTCTCCCCAGGATGATCAGCAAGGGTGGCACACTGAGGACTGAGGTGTGTCTGATCCAAGCCGTGATATTGACCATCACCTCCTGTGCATGTGGAAGGTGGACGCTGGATAAGGAAGACCCCCCCCAGCCCCCGTAATATTACTTCCTTTGAATGATGGTGTTGGTGAAGAATACTGACGATACCATGGAGTAGCAGAAGAAAAAAATCAATCTGTCTTGGAAGAACAGCCACTATGCTCCCTACGAGGGAAGATGGAGAGACTTCATCTCACAGATATTGGACATGGTG
The DNA here is from genome assembly GCA_004026705.1 of Nesogale talazaci. Lineage (NCBI taxonomy): Eukaryota > Metazoa > Chordata > Mammalia > Afrosoricida > Tenrecidae > Nesogale > Nesogale talazaci. The sequence goes on along the minus strand of PVJH01011555.1, from coordinate 44,835 downwards.
CCTGGAGAGATCAGTCTCATCAAGCTTGGTGAAGCGGAGATTTCAAGGAAAAAGAGGAAGGTCCTCAATGAGATGGGTGGACTGAGTGGCTGCAACAACTGAGAGGACAGTGCGAGACCAGGCTGTGATCTGTACTGTGGTCACTACGAGTTCGAGATGACTTGCTGGCACCTTGGAGCGACAGTGGCAACGTGCCCGAGGGAGTCCTGTGGGTTAGAGGTTGGGCATGTGCCACCCACGTCAGTGGTTGGAGACCACCAGGTGCCCTGTGGGAGAAAGATGAGGGTGTCTGCTTCTGAAAAGATTGACAGTCCAGGAAGAGTTCTCCACTGGCCCTCAGGGTTCCTGTGAGTCAGAATCGACTTGACAGTGATGGTATCATCGGGCCTGGTACAGTACAGTGTCGATCAGTTTTGGTTGACAAAAGAAGGGCCACAGCATTTATTCATGCACCATAGCTACCATGTCTCCTGAGCCCAGGTCTTTCTTTCCTTTATACAAAGTCAAAGAGTGTAAGAGCAGCAGCTGCCCAGGACCCATGGGAATCACCTGTAGAACTCCACAAAGATGGATGCCTAAGACTGTGTATAAAGGTCAACAATGGAACAGAGTGGAGCCCTGGTAAGATAGGGGCTACTCATTGGGTCACCACAAGGTCGGCGGTTCAAAACCACCAGCTGCTACACAGGAAAAGATGGAGACTGCCTTCTAGTCCTGTAGAGAGTTACCATCTCAGAGACCCTCAGGGGCAGTTCTGTGCTGTCCTATAGGGCTACTATAAAATGGGGTCAACTCAGTGGCAATGAGTTTGGAATTTCTGGACTCCAGACCTCTGCTCAGCCCAAACGATTGCTGTTGTCAGTTGTCCTTGAGCTGGGCTTCAACTCAGGAGGCCCCTTTGCTGAATGGCAAAGAAGGCTCCCCTGTCCTGTGCCAACTTCATGACCAATTGGGGAGCAGGCTGTAGTGATCCGTAAGACTCCTGTAGACTAATCTCTAGAAGTAGGTCTCCTGGTCCTTCTTCCTATCCAGTTTTGTCTTATGCTCTACTGTGACCTGTTCAGCGTGACAGCATCCCACGAGCCTCCACGGGCTGACAGATGAGGGCCATGCATGAAATGCGGGGCCCAGGAATAGATCCCAGGTCTCCCAGATGAAAAGGTGAGAAGCATACCACAGAAGCACCATTGTACCCAGGCCAAACTACAGGAAGAAAACACACTTTGAGTCTGGGCACTATAGGCCTCCTTGTAAAAACAAGTGACATAGGCTTGTTTTTTCAGTCATATCACCCTCTACTTTGGAAAATAGAACATGAGGTGTCTTCAAGTGAATTTCTGCCAACTGCTTCTTTCCCTCTACAAATGTGCAATTGAGTTTACACTCTTTTTGCAGGACTCTTCTTTTCACCCCAAAGTTCAGTCCAGTCAAAAGCACTTTGAATTTGATGTTGCCAATGACTGCATTTGTAAGACTTCCTGCCTTCATGTCTGTGCCAGTCACCTAATCTGGTGTCAATTTGAGGATTAGGAGAGGAGGGGTAGAGTCTAGCCTGTCAATCTGGAGACAGCCAATGAGACCTCTGGGAGAACATCGTCTTCTCCTGTGAATTCTGGGAAATCTGGTACTTCCTCCTAGGAGGCACAAGACACCTCTCTCTGAGTTCACTCCCTTGGAGAAGCTTTACTGACAAGACACAAGGCTGACTCCTTGTAAGACAACCCAGAGGAAAATCCACATGGACCTACCCTGATGGAACCAGATCTCTGAAGCTGGAAAAGCCATGTAGAGACCCCTACCAGCACTGAGATGTTTATAACACCACTGGGTCCAAAGGCATTCTACCCATCTGGCTTGTGATCATCTCGCATTTGGCTTCATTGCAGGTGTTTCATGAGTCTGAAGAAGACTTGCTAGACTGGTATCGAACATATGGGCTAATATCAGACGTACGACATTGGACTTAACTGGGTTGGGATGTTTTCTTAATGTACAGTTGCTCTTGTATATAAAACTTTCTTATACACATAAGCATTTCTATGGATTTGTTTCTCTAGTCTACCCAGACTAATACAATGTCTTTGGCAAATTTGACAATGTGAATCTTTTCTGACTCTATCCCACACTGTGACAACAATGTCGAAAGGATTGGAACTAAGACAAAAGCCCCAGCAGTGGACAGCTCTTGTCATGTTGACCCTGAGTCATGGTGGAGGGTAGACTCTAAAGTACTAGGTTCACAGAAGGCCGGGTTTTATAGAGGGAGCCCTAAATCCACTTGGGGTCTTGACATACCTTCAGACTCTATTTAATTTCTTTCTGTGGCGGTCATGTACTTATGTTAATTTCATGAATTGAGCTGTAGGGGTGGTGTCTAACCTGTTAATCTGGAGATACCCATTGAGTAGCCAATGAGGCCTCCGTGTGAGCATGGCTTTCTCCTGAGACTTCTGGGAAATCTCGTGGTATTTCCTTGATGGAGATGAGAAGCTATCTCCCCAGTTGTTGGGAGTTAGTCTGAGAGACGATGAATATGGACAAGACAAGATGGCAGCATCTGGGGAGCTGGATGAGCCAGAGGAGAAGCCACATGGCCTTGCCCTGATGGGACCAGACCTTTGAAGCTGGCGAAGCCACGTGGAGATCCTTGCCAGGGCTGAGTTGCTTCTGCCACTACTGGATGCTGCTGATGGACCCTGAGCCCTGGAAGTGAGGAACCATGGGGAGACCCCCCCTCCACGCCAACACCAGGACTTTGCACCCACTGGCCTGTAACTACGTGAGTGGGAAGGAGACTTTATAGACTGGTATCGGGCATATGGGCTAATATTGGACTTATGACTTTGAACTGGACTGGGTTGGGATGCTTTCTTAATGTCCCATTTCTCCTGTATATAAACCTTTCCCTTATATCCATATGCGTGTCCATGAATTTTGTTTCTCTAGTCTACCTGGACTAACACACTGACCATCAGCCACCAAATGTGGGCCAGGTTGTCCTCCAGCAGAATGTGTTTGAAAGTGTACTACAACTCAGGTTCCAGCCCAGAGAGGGATTGTTTGACCTCAGATTTGCTCAGAGAGCCAGGGAACTGCCTGGGCAACTCCTCGATGACCTCTAAAAGTTGGAGTTCATGGTGGCTTTGATTCAGGGTTGCATGACCATGGGTTATAAGACCCACACCACCTCACAGCAGGCAGCCAAAGGCCCACAAGCAATCCTGTAAGCTTTACAAATCTGAAGTTGTGTAGGTGTTTCTATATAGATCCTTCCCATACTTCTGTAGTTTCATCGGCAACCACTGGTGAATGACTCTGCAATCAACAAATCAGGACTGTGTGATGTGCCTTCTGATGTTCATGGCCCTCGACTCGTTGAACTCCATGTCGGCATCCTGCTGATGGCTTCCCTCATTCCAGGATGATTGCCTTTGTCTTGGTTAAGGCTTACTGAAGGGGTCTCTGCAGAACATGTTTGGCCTTCTCCCCCCGCACATAGACTAGGGATAAATTTTAAATTGAAAATGCACTCCAAAAATGAGCAACCAACCCTTAGTGCAGCGTATTATTGACAAAGGCCATTCACACCTTTAAAAAAGATCTCAACGACACATACCGATTATGTTTACAATTGGTGGGGGTGTTCTGTGTATTGGAATTGATTCCTACCTGCAGAAATCCTATATGACAGCATTGACCTACTCCATAGGGGTCCCTAGGCTGAGCTCTTCATAAGCAAGCTCCCAGGTCTTTTCTTCCATGGAGCAGTGGAAGAGGTTCAAACCCATACCCTTTTGGTTGTCAGACGAGTCTTTGACTTTTACACCACCAAGGCTAACCACCCACCACCCCCTCACCCTGCCCCAAGTTGCTAGCCAAGTATTTTATGAAAACATTTGTGCAGCTTTAAGATATTTTAAGATACTTTAAGATAAGTATTTCCCTAAACTAGAATGAGGCAAGTGCACAAATTCTTAGCATGCATGCACTGCCCTGGGTTCTAATGGCATTCCTTTCTACATTCTTGCCATGTCCCCCTACCCATCTAAATAAATATAATTAATATTACATAGATTTCCTATGATCAGGAGTTCTATCTTATGGCCATATCTAATTTTATATCTTTCATTATTACATTGAGATCATAGTACAAGTTCTTTAAACACTTTGAGTCAAAGCTATTTGAATATGAAAATCTGCCTCATTGAATGTGGCCTTAGTAAGCAATGGGGGCCCCTACATAAGTGATGAGGATCTGAAATTGAAGAGTGTGATAGCTAATCTGGTGTCACTTTGAGATTATTAAGAGTGAAGGGGTGTAGGCCTGTCAATCAGGCTGCAGCTTGATGATCTTATTTGGAGGTGCTATGGAGATAAAGAGCTCCCAGAAGGTGGGACACAGACACACTGCATGCGAGACATCCCTGTTGACAAACCACATGGAGCTACGCGGGTAGAACCAGATTCCTGGAGCTGGGGAAGTCACATGAAGACCCACGCCAGCGCTGAGATGCTTCCACTGCCACAGAATCCACAAGACTCTCTGCTCACTGGCCTGGGCTTTTCCTGTAGTCAACATCACTGCATGGCTATGTGAGTCTAAACAGGAATTTATGCACAACTATCAACATGTGAGTTAATATCGGACTTATGGACCTGATCTGGACTGGGCTGCGCTGTTTTCTTAATGCACAATTGATCTTTGATATGAAATTCTCTCTTACATACATATGCATGTCTCTGGATTTGTTTCCCTCTAGCCAAATCTGACTGCAACAAAGAGATTAACGATCATTTCTTCTGAATTCTGCCTGATGCCACAGAGCTTCCCTTTATGAAACAAGAAATGGTTAGTTGCCACTCCCACGTTACAATTGGTGTCAGCAGTGGGATGTCCTGCGATGACTCTCGAAACATGGAAATGGCAAGTGAAATCATTAAGAGGCTTGAAAGTGGAGCTTTGGATTCTTAGATGGTTCCTCTTTTAGTTGTTACCTTTTGTGTCTGAAAAGAAAGCAAGAAATATTGTACCATTGAGAGGAGAAAAGCCAGTACCTCTTGAGTGGCTTTGGACAAGAGGCAGGCTGATTTAAAAAGATGGCTAATAGAAGGTCCAGGATGACTGATTCCACCTTGGAGGAGGTTCAAGGTCATAGTCATATTAATGGAAAAGCAGTCAAAGGGTAGGGAAGAGATGGAACTGGAGTTTTATTGAGGTCTGTGTGAGTAGGATTTTGAATTTTAATGTACTATCATGGATAATGAATGTTTCTCCCACCTAATGTTGTATAACATACACATAGTGGAAATGAATAGTAGGTATTACAGATACAGAATAAGTGTTATCCTTCCCTATCAAGAGTTTTAGTGCAAATTATCTCAATGAGGCATGTCATGAGGTTTCTTGACTTCTGCTTCCATAAGCACTGATTGTGTAAATGAAATCCTTATCAACTTCAATCTTCAATTTATCGTAATGATGTATTTTTGTCCAGTTGTAAAGATTTTGCTTTAACACTGAAATATAATCCAGACTGAAGGCTTCAGCCTTTGACCTTCATCAGCAAGTGCTTCAAGTCCTCCTTAATTGCAGCAAGCAAGATTATGTCATCTGCATTTTTCAGGTTGTCAATAAGCGTTCTTCCAACCCTGATGTCACATTCTTTCTCACTTAAAATACCTTCTTATTGGATTATTTGCTCAGCACACAGATTGAAAAGCATGGTGAAAGGATATGAGATTGACACACATCTTTCCTGATTGTAAACTAGGCAATAGTGCCTTGTTCCATTAAAATGACAGTTCTTGGTCCATAGACAGGTTCCTTATGAGTACAATGAAATATTCAGGAATTGCCATTCTTTTCTATGCATAATTTGCTACTCATCATTAAGTTATTAAGTGCCTTTTTAGTCACTAAGTCACAGGTAAATATTTTTATGGTACTCTCTACCATTAGCCAAGAACCATATGACAACAGCAATGATATACTCTGTGCCATGTCATCTTCTGAATCTACGTTTAATTTCTAGCAGTTCTTGATGGATGTACTATTATAGCCATTTTTAAATTACCTTCAATAAATATTGACTGCCATGTGACAGTAATCATGTTGTTCAAGAATTTCTTCACTCTTCTGGGTCACCTTTCTTTGGAATGGGCACACCTATGGATCACTTTGAGTCAGTTAGACAAACAACTGCCTTCCAAATTTCTTGGTGTAGATGAGTGATTTCTTCCAGTGTTTCATCAGCATATTGAAATATCTTAACTGGAGCCTTGTTTTGCATTAATACCTTCAGTGTGACTTGGGCTTCTTCCATCATTACTAACAGTTCTTGATTTTAAGCATCCTCTTGAAATGGTCAACTATCAACTAGCTTTTTTTGGTGAGTGATTTTGTGTATTCCTCCCATCTTCTTTCCATACTTCCAGCAGAGTTTAGTGTTTTGCCCACAGAATCCTTTAATGTTTCCACTCAAGACTTGATTTTTTCCTTTAATTATTCAACTTGAGATTTGGTGAGTGTGGTGTTAATGAGTATTCTCTACTTTCCTATCCAGGTTCTCATATCCAAAGGCCGCACAGAGCCCACAGATAATATGCATAATGAAAGTGTCTAGGAAGGAAATCAACAGGCTATAACACAAGCAAAAAAGGCTCAGGATAAAGTTATTCATCAGGACACGGAACCAATGGCATTCGGGACTACTAGATGCCAAAAAGACATGCCACTCTGCTGTACGCCTCAACCCAAAGGCATTCACCCCAAGTGCCTTTGGTCAAAAAACAGCCTCCCTGAATCAAGTGCCCAGAAGTACCCCTCTCTAGTAAGCCTCAGCTAGAAGTCACTCAGCCCCACTTCCATGGGTCAGCAAGCCCCAGCCTCCTCAAAGAAGGGCCCAGAGGTGCCCCACCCAAGCCAGCCTCCTGCCCCAAAGCACTGGGAAATCTGTTCTGTGTTCTAGCTAGGGTTCTGCTGCTGCTGATCCTCTAATGTCACAGGTTTTGTTGCTGTTGCTGTTGTTGATCTAGGATGTCCAGAGAGTCTATTCCACTCCTGGCTCTTCCTGGTGGTGATATTCCTACCTTCCCTCCTGCAACTCAGAGGGCTCATTGTATAAGCAGTGGGATGGCATTCCAGTTTTGTTTTTTCTTTGCAGTTATTGACAGGTGGATTCTATCAGTGTCTTCCCCCACCTGGTGGGTGGGAGACATCTGGGCTAGAAGAGTCACAGGATGTAATTCACTGCCCCTGCAGTGTGCACATCCTCTCTGTACTTCTAATTCCACGTCTTGGCACTTCTCAATTTTGTGGGGGACCAGCCTCCCCACGACCGAATGGGCTTTGTAATTGAGCTGAAGCCTGCAAGGGCTCATCTCCTCAGTCATGACTTCAGAAGCCACATCTGAGTAGAGATAGAGCGTGATTGATTGACTCCCAGACTTATGTAATCCCCAACAAGCAAGCCACGGAAGCACATACATACCAGACAGGGGCTGTAAAAGAGGCATGCATGTAACAGGAGGTGGACGAGCTAGTGGCATGTCTCAGTAGGAAGGGGTTGTACTAGGGGCCCACAGGTGACAGGAAGGCACATATGCAGCAGGAGTGGGGGGCTTTAGAATCAAGATGGCAGCCTAACCTCGGTCATCTCAGTTGGCTTTGCCTTAGGTGTCTGAGTTCTACTCCAGGGGAACAATCCATTATCCTTATGAGAAGGGAGTGGGTCTACTTAGGGTGGGGCACACCATAGAGTCTGATGGCTTTTGATGGCAAACGACCATCAGGCAGATGGCCTTTAAGCAGTTGACCTTCAAGCGTATACAGTAGCTGCCATGTGCTTGCAAGCAGCACCTTAAAATTGGCATTCTCCAGGTGGGACATTCATGGGAATGACTTTTACTTAGGAGTGTGGGAGTGGGAGCATCTCCAGCCCATGAACGTGAAGGTTTCTGCCATGGGAAACTTGGCTTCCCAGACTCCTTAACGCATGGATGTTGAGCTTGTGTCCACTCTCTTCCCGGTTTCGCTTCCCACACACTTTACTTTGCCACTCCACCTGCCCTGTGGCATGTTCTGTTCACCTCCTTTATTCCATCACGTCTCCCCATTGCCTTCGCTGCTCTATGCCCAGGAGCAAGTTTGAAAGTCTTCACTGAGGTTCCCGTTGGCCTTTTCTCGATTTCCTGACTGGTTTGATCAAGACAGGCAAGTGAGAACTTGGATATCAAAAGGTGGGGCAGATAAATGCATACAGCAGCTGGCCTGCGGGTTTCCTGCATGTGCTTAGTTTCAACATGGGGGAGGCCAGGGGGACTCTCCAACAATGGATCTTCCTCTTTTCAAGATCAGTCTGGGGAAGAGAGGGCTCAGGGCATTCATCCTTCAAGTATGAGGGTGACTCTGGCTAGATCAGCCAGGTGGTGGGGTGCAGAGGGGGCAGTGAGTTATTTAATATGACTGTGCTAGCCACAGGCTCTGTAACTTCCACCCAAGGACTGGGTGGGACTATGAAAATGCAAGATGCTGGTGGCCAATGCAGGGGAGTAGAGAGCTTGCTGGTGAGGGCATGGGACACCCTGTTGGTGTGGCATCATGAAAAAAAAAGTGTATGGGACTATAGCATGGTTGGTTTGGCAATCCTGTCAAATTTAAAATGAAGTATACCGGGGGGCGGGGGGAGAGGGGAAACATCTGTGCATTGACTCTCCTCCATGGAAGAGGCAGAGGGAGGTGGTCCCAGAGACACCGGGAGACAGCGAGAAATTCAGGCCAAGAGTGGCAGCAGCAGAGAGAGGGGCACATGGGCCATGGTGCTGGAGCTGGATGCCTTCGGGCAGTGAGCTTGCTGGTGCAGTAGGGTAGCTTCTCACCCTCCCTGGCAGAGCTCAACGAGCTTTGTAATACTGACCAAGTCTGGGGACGTGGGGCTCAGGGACCACGGCCAGAGAGAGGGGTACCTGCGAGCCTGGCGTGGAGGAGGCTATCCTGCCGGGACCTGCATCTTGATCTGTAGTTAGGAGCATGGTCTGTGTGGCCATCACAGCGCACTTTCCAATGCAGCAGAGAAGCCGAGGATGCAGTGGGAGGGACGGGAGGTGTCAGGATTGGGAAGGGAAGGGTGGAAGGTAGAGGCGTGTCTGCCTTTCGCCTCATCAGACTCCACTCTGGGCTGATGTTGCTTCTCCTCCCCACCCTTCGGGAAGGCAGAGGAGGCCAGGTAGAGAGAGGAAATCAAGCTGGGGGTGTTTGCCTCTTTCCCCCGAGCTCTGCTCTGAACACGAGCTGCTTTCTTTCTCACGTGTGAGACGTGACACGATCAATAGCACAGGCAGCCTAGGATCTGGAGAAACAGGCCAAGTGTCAGTCTTCCCACTGGACTTGAGATTTCCAAAAGGCCGGAGGCATTCAAAAGGAGGCCCGGTACCAGGCTCTTTTATTTTTAGGGTAAAGGACCAAGTTTGAGATGCCAAGGAATTCTTCAAAGATGGAGTCCAATTGCCTCCTTGACTAGTGAATGAAATCAAAGTGGAGGCAGGCTCAGTCCGTGGCCACAGTCAGCTGGTCAGTGGAGGGTGGCGTGACCAGCCCTCCCTCACAGTCAGCCTCTGCGGCTCCCTTTGCTCTTCCATGCCCCCTGTTCCCTGAGACAGCTGCTCTTTTCTAAGGAGGCGTCTTCTCTTCCTATCTCGCAGGGAAGAGTGCTGGCTTCTCCTCCTGCCGGCCCACATCTCCTGCCTGAGGAATGTGTCCCAGGCTCTGTGGAGTCTGACACTGTGTCAGCATCACCTTGTCCTCCACGGGTCCCTCCACGGCAACTCTATCTTCAGTCCTCCCTCCAGAGGCACCACTGGGAGGATTTGAACCTCTGATCTTGCCAACAGCAGATGTGTGTGCTCAGGATTTGCCCAACTCGTGCCCCCCACCCACCCCCACCCACCACCACCAAGGACTCTGGAGAATGTGGAAGGTTTTAAGACAGAGACGCTAGTCCTGTGGAGATAGGGTGGAGGGGCTAAGGAGAGGCCAGAAAGGACATGGCGGGCCACCCATGGAGGAAGACAGAGTGGGCTGTGACCCATAGTGACTGAGGAAAAGCCCCAACAACACCAGATTGGATTTCTAGAGGGACGACAGGCAGAGTCCAGGAAGCAAGCCTCGTATGATGACCAGCACGGGACAGTTCCAACACCCAGCTCATCACTTCCGCAAAAGAGAGTCCCCAAGGTGGGAAGACTGGACAGGAAATCATTCCTGAGAGGAAGAATGAGAGGAAGTCATTCCTCACGGGCAGCATGGGGATAGGAAATTATGTCTGAGGGGAAGCATGGTGACAGGAAGCTGTTCCTCAGGGGTAGTTCTAGACAGGAAATTATTCCTGAGAGGAAGCATGGTGACAGGAAGTTATTTCTGTTGGGTAGCCTGCAGACAGGAAGTCATTCCTAAAGTAAGGTGACCAGACGTCCCTCTTTTAACAATTTAACAATGTCCCATGGCATTTTAAAATTAAAATAAATATATTACAATACTATTTTTGCATTCTATGAACATTTTTGTTGCTCCATATAAACCAAATTTTTAATCAAGAAGACACCCCCCCAACCCCCACTCCCGTCAATGGTGTCCCGCTTAAAATCTGGTCACTTTATCCTAAAGGGCAGCATGGTGACAGGAAGTCATTCCTGTTGGGTAGCACGCAGACAGGAAGTCATTCCTGAAGGGCTGCGTGGTGATAGGACGCCATTTCTGAGGGGAAGCATGGTGACAGGAAGTCATTTCTAAGGGACAGCATAGTGACAGGAAGTCATTCCTGAGGGACTGCATGGTGACAGGAAGTCATTCCTGTTGGGTAGCATGCAGACAGGAAGTCGTTCCTGAAGGGCTGCATGGTGACAGGATGCTATTTCTGAGGGTGACAGGAAGTCATTTCTGAGGGGAAGCATGGTGACAGGAAGTCGTTCCTGAGGGGCAGCATGGTGACAGGAAGTCATTTCTGTTGGGTAGCATGCAGACAGGAAGTCGTTCCTGAAGGGTAGCATGGTGACAGGAAGCCAATAACCGAATCTAACCCAACCTACTGCCATCTTGTCGATTCTGGTTCATACATAGTTGTACGTATGTCAGAGTAGAAGTGCCTAATTGAGTTTCCAAGATGGAATATCTTTATGGAAGCCACGGTCACATATTTATCCCCACCTTCCTTGGAACAGCTGGCACCTTTGAGCTGCAGAGCTGTCAGCACTTGGTAGCTTAACTGCTGGGCCACCAAGGCGCCCACCCCCCCTTCCCGAGGGGCGGCCGTAAGGACTCTGGCTTGCTGCAGGCATGAGAAGGGCTGCAGGCGGCCATTTGCGTGGATCCTTTCAGTGTGTCTGGATGCCGCAGTGTTGGGTGCTGTAGAGCTGATTCTGGGCCCAGGAGCTTGAGGAGCAGCCATGTCTGGGCAGCGTGGGGTGCCCACACTGACGACAGCAGCCTTTGAGCCCGCTGCCTTCCGAAGCCTCACTGCGCTGAAATGCTCCGGGTTTTCTCCCACCCGTGCACCACATGCCCACGGGCACCTCCACCACCCCCACCCCCACCCCGTGACCAGAGTGGCTTTGGCAGCAGCACCGTGAGAAAAGGGCACACAAGGGGCAGCCCGCCCCAAGCTGCTCCTGAGGTGCCCACGAGGGAAAGGCAGGGCAGCTGCTTCTCCTCATTGCACCCCCCCCCCTCGCCGAGCCGCCCTCTCACGGGCTCCTGACCAGCTGTGATTTCCGCGTGGCAGAGCGGGGGCCAAGCTGAAAGGCTCACGCCATCGCGTCGACGTCAGCTCACAGCGGCCAACAGAAGCAAGCAGAACCACACCGCCCCTCTCTGCAGGAGGAGAGCTGCCTGTGCAGGGTGCTAGCCTCTGGGGCTGGGGGCTGTCAGAGAAGACAAAGCTTCTGTAGAGTGACGAGGGTGTCTCTGGAGTGGGAACGCCCATTTCCACGGGCTTCCCTGGCCCCTGGCAGCTCTGCCTGAGCAAGTCCCCGGGCACCTAGGTGTGAGGGGAGGTGACGGCCCGTGCGGGCTGCGTCTGCAGGAGGCGTCCTGTTGGGATACCCACGTGCCACCCACCCCAAGTTGTCACCCCACCCCATTCCTCGGAGCATCGGCTGTGCGCCACCTCGTACGGGAATTCTGTCTTGGACACGCAGCCCTGGACACGCAGCCCTGGACCAATGCAGGTGGTGTCCCAAGTCTAGAGGGCACCAGCCTCTGTACCTCTGTCGATTGTGTAACCCCAAACCCCAAACAGTGCAGAAGCCCTGAGACCAGGCCGCACTCCTTCACTCTAGAGGTTCTGCTCAAGATCCCCATCAGCATATTCCAACTTGCTCTAAGATGCCACGAAATGAGTGTGTGCGTGTGTCTGTGTGTCTCCAGAGAGCCGGAGCGGGCCTCCCAGCAGGCAGGGGGGCACCCTCCGGTGACAGGCCCAGCAGTGCCCTTGCCTGTCAAGGCAACACAGGGTCCTGAAGTGGGGGCGTTCCGCCTGCCAAGCCGGGCTGCGACGTGCAACTGCACGAGGCACGTCGAAGTGCTGACTGTGGCTAGCCCGGGCGGTGGGGTTCCAGGGGTCCCCTTCTCCTGGCCCTCCCCCATTGTTATCGCCACCATTGGACACCCCTCCTCGTGTCTTACATGGAAATACTGCCGAGGAGCAGAGCCCTATGGTCATGGAGGGTCACGGTCTCAGGGCGGACACGATGACCAGTCAGCCGCTGCCTCGCCCCTTGGCTAAAATTCACCGCGTGTTTTCACATCAGGAACAGCTCACTGGCGCCTTCGGAGCCGGGCTCTCGGAGGGAAACCGCTTACTCGGGAACACGCAACCTTCCGGAAGACGGACCGGAACTCGCCCTTCCTCTTCCTTCCTGCTCCGGCCTAGCATCCGCCTAGCTGCAGCTCGGTCCCTCCACGTCGGAGCGTGACCCTGACAGGCCGCCCTTGAGGGGCCGGGGACGAGGGGCCCCCTGCACTTTGGGAAGCTGTTTTGTTTTCAGTCACTTGGCTCAGGATTCAAGGGAATCATCCCATCTTCTAAAGCAGCCTCTTTGGGGAGCCTTCCCCCTCCCCTCATGGCGGTTGACCAGAGTTGGTCTCCCAGCTGGCCTGTGAACTTCAGAAGTCGCCATCTCTCTCGTAAGGCCCACACCGCCTTGGAAGGGCAGCCAAAATGTTCTTACGGACTTGGGACACGTTGCTGGAAGGACCCGTCTCCGGAGGAAAGGCCCTTGCTTGGTAGAGGGTCACTGAGAAGAAGGAAGGCCTCCGGGAGATGGATTGGCCCCGTGACCTCAGGCAGCCTCTGTTGTCGGGATGGCGAGGGCAGAACTGGGCAGGCATTCATTCTGCTGGGCACAAGCCACACCGACTCAGCGTCCAACATCAAGGCAAGCACACTCAGCGTGTCTGTGGACTGTTGGGAGCATTAGGAAAACCACACTGGAAGATGGCACCCGGAAGGGAGGAGAAAGACACAGGATTTCCTCCTCTCCACCTCATTTTTCCAGTTTTTGGAACCTCTCCACTTGATCTTCCAGTGGAACCCACCCTGCTTGCCGACAAGGCCCCCAAGCCCAATTCTAGTGAGATCTCAAGATCCCCAACGTTTTTGAAGAATGCACTATCCCTTCCCAGAACCCCGATCGCCTGGCTCATGACGGTGCCAGATAAGTGGACTCCGCCAGGTCATGCATTACCTGGCCATCCACCTGGGCTGTCCCACTCAGACACAGGTACATTTGACCCACAGGCCACCAGAAGGTCTTCTTGTCTATTTCCCTCAGGGCCAGTTCCCTTCTGCTCGCCACAGGGGACCTCTGGTGCCTTTCCTTGTACTTAGCCAGGGGGAGAAAGACCCTCCTCCCTTCAAAATGGGGACCACCGCCCCTCCATCCCCCAAGCAGACACAACTGCTGTAAAACACACAACATGGTCTTCTTTATTTAATTGTTTAATCAGTTTACATTCCACAACTGACAGAGTATTTAGTTTTATTTTTTTTATTTCCATGAACAAGTCATTTATTTAATTACCAGACACTTTTTTTCTTCAGTCGATGGAAATACAATATTTCTGCCAATCTGAAAAAGAAAATCGCAAGATGCAGTCCGTTTTCTTCGACGTCTCCTGCTGCGCTCTGCTTCCAGGGTCCTTGCAAAGCCACGGGACCGTGGGAAGCTCCCTCTTCATCCCCCCTCCCACTCGCCTCTGAGGTCACTCCCCAGGAGACCTCAGTTGTCCACAGTCCGGCGAGAACTACCTTTTCCATCCTCTACTCGGCATGAGAAGGGACAGACAGCACACAGTAGGTCTGATAAGACGTAGCATTCTTGTTAAGGTTGACAACACATGGATTCACATCGTATTGGAACAAATTAACAGGATATTGAATCTTATTTTAGCACCAATAACCACAGGAAAGACTCCCTCCAAGGGGTGGTAGGGACCCTGCGGTACACACCACTGCTTGTCTAACCAATCAGAAAGCACTATGCAAATGAAAAATAAATGAACTCATAGCGACTGAGCAACCAAGTGGTGGACCACACGCTCCAGGTGTCTGCAGGATTTCCAGGGATGGTCACCATCTAGTGGTCACATAGAACACCAGATCTCTGCATGAGAAGGCCTCCCCCTCTGTCTTTTTTAACCCCCCCCCCCCCCCCAATGCCTGAGGAAGACCCCTGGGCAGGGAAGAGAACAAGGATTGGCAGCTGGTGTCCCTGGGTGGGGACAGAGACCTGTGCTGCCCATGGTCACCCCTCTTCTTGGGGTGTGTCTTTGACTTCAAGTGTGTGACTTTAAGACGAACATTTCAGGAAATCAAGGGGTTCCAGGAAGTGCCTTGTGCTGACGAGTGTTCTCAGCTGCGCCAGGCTAGATGACAGGAGATGGTGGAGAGGGGCCATTCTCGGTGGGGTCAAGGGCTGCAGCTGAGGTTCCTGGTGCCCAGGCAGACGGGGTCACATGGACACCTTCTGGGGCATCTGGCTCTCCCCAGCCTTCCAACACAGGCTTCCCTTGACCTGCGCACGTGAGACCCTCTGCTCCTCACGGACCCCGCTCCCACCCTCTGTTCTCCAGGTGTGTCCACCAACCTCCCAGGGAAGCCCCAGGGCCCCACAGAGTCAAGGAGCAGCTGAGTGCTAAGTACCCCGTAAAGAACTAAGGCTACAGAGGTCTCCACCCGAACCTTTCCTAAGTGCCAGATTCACACGGGATCTTGAAACTTTGTTGCGGAAGGGGAAGAGAAAGGAAATAAAAAGGAACGGAAAATATCACACGAGTAGTTTTTTTCCTTTTATACTGATTACATGTTGCCGTGATGCTATTTTGCATCTATTGCCTCTCCTCTCTCTGGACAGGAATGTGGGAGATTGCTGTGTGGACACACGACACTTCCAGAGAAGGCTGGTCTCCGTGGTCTACTGGGAGCAGCTCCCTGGGGCAGAGACCGGGGGGCCACGGAGAGCCCACCACACAGGGCAGGAGCTGGCTCGTTGGCCATCTTAGTGGGGGTGCCCCTCCAGGTGCGGGGTGGGGGGGCAGCTCTTGGTGCTGGAGGACTTCCTTCTCTCAGTGACACCCACCTTGCTAAGGACATTTGCACGAGGACCCCCAGACAGAACCTTCCCTTCTCCAAAGCAGCTTCATGGGCCTCCCCACCCCCTCCCTCAAGCCAGGCCTCTCCTCCCCAGAGCTGTCCCAGCAGCCCCCTCCTCCTGACCTCCTCAGCCAACAGGAGGCCCCGGCTGCCAAGGTCTGTTCACAGGAGAGGGCAAAGGGGTCTCCAGGTGAGCTGGTGGGCAGGGCTGCCCGGGCACCTTGTCTGGGTGTTCAGAATGGGTGAGAGCAGAGCCCCAGAGTCCCAAGGTAGCAGCAGCATGAACAGGGGACGCCCCCTGGAGCCCCCCTTCAGTTTGGCTGAGGGGACAGAGGATGCAGAAAGCGGTAACAAGTCCCACGAGTGTGGCCCCCACGGGGCCCCCAGGGCACGGTCCCAGCACTGGCTTCTCCAGTGATCTTCACCCCGCACACTTCCATGCTTTTGCTCTGGAAAGAGGCATCCTCATTTCAGCCAGAGGGAGCCCCCTGCTTCCCTGCCCTCTGCTCCCCGAGTCAGGGCTGGGGGCAGCCCTCTCTTGGAGCAGGGTTCAGATCCTGGCATCATCGGCAGGGTCTCCAGCATCCCTGGCCCTTTGCCTCCGGGGTCCACCTGTTACAGAGTCCTGAGGGCAGCAGGTGAGGCGAGGTGGGGAGGGGCGGGCCCCCAGGTGGGAGTCGCTGGATGCAGCAGATGGCTTCTTTGCGCACAACACAGACACACAGACCAAGGATGGGGTCCCTGGGCGCTGGGGCAGGCTGCGCCAGGGGGAGAAAGGAGAGAGAACTCCACGCAAAAAGGCCCAGGCCTTGGGAGGGAAGGGCAGGCAGACACACAGTGGAGGGTGGAGACACTGTGCCTCTCTCGGCACTGCACAGCTCCACCACACCGGCCATGGCGCCCCCTTCCTCTGCATAACAGGAGTCGTGAGATGACCCGGGGGCCTGGCCAAGCGAAGCCCGTTGGGGGGGGGGGTAGCATGTGCCAGAACGCTGCATCCTACTTAGAACCCAGCACTGTCAGAGTCCTGGGGCCCCCACCACCTAGCCATCCCATGCTAGCCAAGCAAACTGCCCTGCTCAGAAGCAGGTGACAGATGGCCTCTGGTTCCAGGAGCATCCGCATCCCTCAGCCCCAAGCCCAGGGACCGTCTGCACCCCCAGGGTTCCTTCTGGATGCTGGAATAAGGGGATCTCAAACAGGGCCTCACCCACAACAGGCAGGCCCCACCCCATGCTCTAGGACAGGCTCACGGCCAGACCTCACTCCTCATGCCTGGCTTTTGCCAAGCCCCCTGTTATCCCAAGCGACAGGAAGAACCTTGTTCTCTTGGGGCTCCGAGAAGGGCTTGGAGCTCTCCTGGGATGGGGCTTGGTTCTAACCCTGTTGGCTCCTTCCTGCCCCTTACTTCTGCTGTGAGCATGGGGCCTTCGTGGCTATCTTGGGGAAACTGGAGGGGTGGGGGAGCAGAGTGAGTCTGCATACAACAGGAAGCGGGGTCCTCAAGGGTCCCTGCCTTGGGCTGGGGAGGCACAGCACCACCCCCACCCCAAGCTAGGGGAGAGACGACAGGAAAACGCAGCCGGAGGAGAGGTTTCACACTGCGAGGCTGGGTTGGGGTGGGGTTCACGGCATCACTTACCCTACGCTGCATGCTTACAGGTGGCCCGGGACGCCCTTGTCACCTCAACACATCCTGAGGTAAAGTGGTGTCACCATCCTCCAGATGAGGATGTTCAAGTATGGTGTGCCCTGGGGCCTGGAGTCAGGGGCAGGCCCACATGGGCGGGGCCTGGAGTCAGGGGCAGGCCCGCAGCGGGCGGAGGCAGCTCCCCCGGAAGGTCATCTGGTTTCAATGCTCTTCCGCCCAAGTGGAGGCTGAGGTGGCTCTCCAAACACAGGATGCTAGACAGTCACCCCAAAGCAGGTGTCTCCTAAGTCTGCTCCCATCCACCCCGGCTTCTGCTGTCTGAATTCAAGGCCTTCTTGGTTATCCTTGGCGACTCTGGGTCCTACCCCTTGCTGCTGAGATCGCAGAGCCAACACCAGGTGGACCAGAGGCAGCTGAGCACAACATCCCCCCTCACCCAGCTGCCACCTGGAGACACCCGGTTGTGGGGGGGGAGGGGGGAGGCGGGAGTCTTGGTGCCCACCACCAGAGGGACAGCATTATGAATATCCGAGACCCGCTGCCGATAGAGGATGCCTTGAGGTCCCAGTCACCATGGTTGGGCCCACCACAGTAGTTCAGAGAGAATTACGAAAATCAGAGCCCCCCCCCTCCCCCACTGATAAGGGGCGCTTTGGGGTCTATCACAGCACTGAGCGACAGAATGATGGACTATCTCAGAGACGGCCCCCCCCACACACACACATACACAAACACACACACTCACATACGGATGGGGGGGATGCTTTGGGGTCCCAGCCACCATGGTTGGGTCTCCCACAGAAGTTCAATGTGGCAAACCTCTGAACAATTGTCTACGCCTTTCTGCCTTTCATCTTTCTAACCTGCCTGATGAGCGTGTCTGACTGGGGCAGGGTGGCTGTGGGGAGCCACTGACACAGAGATAAGGCGAGCTACCTATAACATTCTGGCTGCAAATCTGCCCCCCTGGGCCAACTGAGGACCCTGAAGACTGCTGGAGCCCTGTCAGGATGACTCCACACTGGGAAGCCCTCTGTGTCTGTGGGCAGGATGTGCCCACATTCCTAGCAGAGGAGGAGCGTGGCCAACAGCCTGGCTTTGCTAGAAGACTACACCAGGACAAACCACGAGCTGTCAGGGTGAGTTTCTCCCCATTCCTGTGCCTTCCTTGCTGGGAAGCTGTCTGTGAAGACGCTCAGAACCAACCCAGGAGAGGGTGTCCGCTCACCCTCCCATATTCACACAGACAGGCTCTTCAGAGACCTGGGCCGCTCAGGCCCCACCCAATCAAGCTGCAAACTTAGGCGGTGGGGGAGGTAGCTTGCAGAGCTCCGGATCCAGGGCTCCATCGCACCCTTGAACAGACTTCTCAGAGGACAACTCACCATGTATAGAAAACCAAGATGACACCAGGACAGGTTGCTGTTGCTGGCGGCATGTGGACTTGTAGTTGAGGAAGGCTTGGTCATGATTGGTGAGAGGGTGTCCAGCCCCTGCCTTCAGGGGCAGTGCAGCTGCAAGGGCATAGTTGGTGGGGGTTGGGAGGGGTGATGGGCGTGAAGCTTGTAGGTTTGTGGAAGCTTGTCGTTGTTGGTTGTTTAATTTCTTCTTCCCCTTTTGATGTCTGGGCGCCTTGGGCTTCCTGAGACAACTCACACCCACAATCAGCAAGGCGGCTGAGAAAAGGGGAGGAACCTGTGTCCCGGAACCCCCAATGCCAACGACCAGTCCGCTGCCATGGAGAGATGCCCCCCTCTCTCTCTGTCCCTGTACCAGGGTAGAAATGCACTCTGCGGGTAGCCAAGCCTGTACCTCTTTACTGGAGAGGCAGCCTCACCGTTCTTCCAGTCGGTCAGTCAATCTGTCCCGCTCAGGTCACATGTGATGGGGAAGAAGGCGTGAGCGGACAGACAGACAGACAGACTGGTGGAGCCTCTCGCCAAGCCAGGACACAGCCCGCTTCCTGGACTTCCAAGCTGGTGGTGAGGCAGGACCAGGTGGAAAGGGCCCCTGCTCAAGTTGGGTGGGGTGGAGCTCCAAAAACACAGGCTCCCTGAAGGAGCTTGTGGGGGCCCTGGGGGTCCGGGTGGGTGACCCCTGAAGGTTGGGTTCTACTTGGGTTTGGAGTCAGGATCTGGCTGTGCTTCTTCCTCTCCTCTGCTCTCCACCACGGCACAGCCCGCTGGTGGAATAACGTCATCCCTCCGGGGCGAGGGTGGGGACGGCCTCTCTAGTGGAGGGGGCTGGTACTCTTGTCTCCTCAGGCTCACTGTCTGTTCGGGGCCCCCGTCCTGGCCAGCTGGCCCATTCTGTTGCAAAAGCTCCCCAAGCTCTTCCCTGCCTAGGGGGGAGCTGAGCCTGGTCAGCTACTCCGTCCCTGGGAGGTCACCATCCTGAAGGGGCAGTCGAGGTCTGGACATGGCGCAGGCCGGCCAGAGGGATGAGTGGCTTGCTCTATTGACGGCAGGCAGCAGGTGGAAGGAGAGAGGACTGTTCTTCAGGAAAAACTTCAAGGCTTGATATCAAATCGCCCCTGCTTAGGCTCCCCACCCCTCACTTTCCAGCAGCTGGAACGATTTGGAACTTGGGTCTGGCCCCCGACAAGGCCTCAGCTCCACAGAATGCTTTGCAGCCCAAAGTGACCTTTCCAAGAAAACTACAAAGAAAGGTCTCTGTGTACAGTGGGAAGTGTGCCGGTCTCCTGAGAACGGTCAACCCCCCCTCCCCACCGCCCCTTCAGAATTGATCTTTGCTTTCAGGAGAGCCTGCAGGCCGGGTGTTGCCCCAGCCACGCTGTCCCCCTACTCCCCCACACGTGGTCACCGTTCCCGGCACGCCCCACTTGGTCTAGGTACACCCTTACACAAGCAGACACGCTGTGCCACTCACAGACCCCCAGACCGGGCTGCTCCAGCCAGTGAGTCTCCCAAAGCCAGCAAGGTGCAGAGGAGGGGCGGGGTCAGCAGGTGGAGAAGGTGTCCTTGATGGATGAGGGAAAGGGGCTGGGGGGAGGAGGAAGGAGTGGGCTGGTTCTGAGTCTTCAGGGCCATGTTGGGTCCCCAGAGACCCAGCAGCCACCCCCCTTAGGCTTCTCCCCTCCCCACAGAACCCTTGGCTCCTTGACACTGCCATGGGGGTCTGTCCCTGGGGCGAGAGGGTGATTCTGAATCACATGGCCTTGGACAGCAAGAGGAGAGGGAGGAGGATGGAAAGAGTCTGGAATATTCCCCATGGATTGACACAATACTCCACAGGCTCTAGCCAGAGGGTAACACAGCAGCTCTCTCTGCGTGTGACCCACTTCCTTTAGTCTGCACAGAAAGGCCACCCAGAGGACAGGGGCAGATGTCCAGGGGCAGGCCAGTTCTGCCACAGGCACTGGGCGGTCTCACATTTGGCATACATACTTGAACCACAGCAGCGGGAGGCCCGCCTTGTCCCTCCCCAGCCTGGCACCCCTCCATCTGCCGTGGCTCCCATGCCCGGCGGCGGCCAGCGTATCCAGCGAGAGAGTCCGGACTGGGGCATGGAGAGCCGCAGTGGCGTGTCGCCCCTCGACTGAGCCCTCTTGAACATTGGAGCTGTGCTAAAAAAAAATCATAGAAAAAAACAAAAAAGGAGACCAAAGGATCAAACTACACTCAGAAAAACACCCACCGCGTGCACACGCATACGTGCGCGCCGGGGGAGTCGGAGCTGCAGGCCTGGCTTGTCCACGGCGGCGGGTCCCTCCCGGGTCTCTGAGCCTCACCACGCCCTAAGCGTGAAAGCTGTCAGAGGCGACATTGTCATTAAGAAGGTGGAGGTCAGGAGGGTCACGCACAGTCACAGCACGCTCCGAGGCTCCTGTCCGCCTGGGGTGAGGGGATTGGGGTGCCCAGGGTGGCGGCCTCTGATGGACTACTGGGGGTAAGGCAGCTGGACGGCGAGGCAGGCTTTCTGAACGTTCACTGAGCTGTCCTCTGGCTGATGGGCACCCCGCCTCTCCCTGTCCCCGTCTCTGCGACTCTGTCCCGAAGCTGGGCCGCAGAGAGCAGACTTCGGGTGGCTTTGCTTCCTCCTCCGTCATGTGCGTCGCTGGTGGGCCGGGAAAGAACCCCAAACGGGGCGAGCTGGGAGGGAGGGGGCTGCCCCAAATGATCTCAGACATGGGGCGACATTCTGGGCTTTGCTTCTGGACGGCAGGGCTGGGGTGTGTGGGGGGTCCTCCCCGTGGGTCCACGTGGGTTGGTGCACCCTTCGGGCAGCGCCACCCTGTCCCTTCCCGGCCCACCGCCCCGTCCTCCTGCTGGAAGATGGGAAGAGAGAGGCCGGCCTCACTGTCTCCGGGGAACCTCGAAGCGAGGCGCTGGGCGAGGGCGGAGCTCGGCGGGGAGACGGCACAGAGCCTGGCGGAGATGCGGGAGCCCACGCGACGCGACCTAGGCCCTGGCACGGACTTGGGCTTGCTTTGTTTATACATGTATATTCTATATATATATATTTATATGTGTGTGGGGGGTGGGCGGGCGGACGGGCGGGAGCGCTCTGCTCGGTTCTGTGTTCAGCACACTGTCCCATTCTCAGGTCTGGATTTGGGGCAGTTGGTCCTCGGGACAGGTTGGACAGAGGGAGCCAAGGTACAGAAGAACCCCGAGATCAGAGTGAGGCCCAGGCCCCCCCACGCACAGAACATGGACCATCCGTAGCCGTGGCTGATGTCGTCCGGGAGTCCGTACAGGTAACGCGGGTAACGCGACAGCTCAAAGTTGATCCCGGCCACACAGGTGCACAGTGAGATGATGCAGAAGGTTCCTGGAGGGGGCGGGGAGGGGGGAAGAGCAGGGTGGGGTGGGGGTAGGGAGAAGGGGGAGAGAGAGAGACATGCAGACAGACGGTCAGTGGTTTTCCATTTTCTGCAGTAGGAGACACCAGCAGAGCCAGGAAAGAATAGCGGGCTAGCAAGGACCAAACTCTGCCCTGGAGAGGGCGTGGGTTCACAGCGACCCGTGGGGACAGGGCAGGACTGCCCTCGTGACTGTTTATGGGAGAACGCCTCCTCTCTCTCCTGTGAACAAGGCTAGTCTAACAATGACCCTAAAATTATAACCCTACTGCCAACCCTCACCCGTCTATTTTTTTAATGCCAGGTGGTCTACCCACACTACATTTGGGATTGACTAGTAGACTGTGATAAATGTATGGAGAATTGTTTGATAGTATAGCATAGGGACTGGGGCTCCACTGCGCATGCTCAGGGGTTGGAGCTATCAGCCCCGCAAGGGTGATACACTGCGCATGCTCAGAGGTTTGAGCTTCCGGCCAGAAAGGCTGCACCTGGATTGGCCCAACTCAACTCAGCCAATGAGGTAGAGCAGGGTCGTCAACCACGCCTCCCAACAGAGGAATTGAAAAGGACAAAGGTTTGGCTCTGACCGCTTTTTCCCATGCTTCGATACAATGTATCATATGT
Source organism: Nesogale talazaci (assembly GCA_004026705.1). NCBI lineage: Eukaryota > Metazoa > Chordata > Mammalia > Afrosoricida > Tenrecidae > Nesogale > Nesogale talazaci. The sequence continues at coordinate 22,088 of PVJH01011555.1, read as the reverse complement.
GATACAATGTATCACATGTGATGATACAATGTAGCACAGTCGGCTGCAGTCGAGCCCACATGACTTTCCTGAGCAGGCAGATGGTGGTGAGAGACCCTGTGGGTGCCCATGTAAACCTGAGACTTTTTCTATCATAAAACTCATTTGGATCATAAACCAAGACTTCAATGTGAATTCAAGTCGCCTGCTCCCATGAAGATTCACTGCCTCTGCCCCCGTCCAGCCCTGTCGAGGGGTGTGTGTGTGTGTGTGTGTGTGTGTGTGTGTGTGTGTGTTTCATGGCACTGTGAGGCGAAAAGGATGCATGATGGGGGCTGGGGGAAGCTCCAAGAGGCATCTGAGCACAGAGGAGCGGCCAGCGGGACTGGGCCCCTCCCCCCACGCCCCTGCCCGTGCCTGCTCCCTGCACCTGTGCACCCAGTCCAGGCCCCGCCCCGCCCATGCCCATCCACCCACATCCTGCAGCCTGCCTCTTTCCTGGGGGGTAGGTTGGGATTTGATTGTAGATGTCAGTGACCTGGATGATTAGGATGAACATGGAGGAGGCCAGGTCGAGGGACCTGGGACAGAGGTGGGGGTGGGAGAGGGGCCCAGGAGGCTTGCCCTGTGATAGGGCACTCTCCCTCCACCAAGTGTCCTCCCTGGAGCCTTCTGTCCCCTCCGGCCCTGCCCCCCACCCAGCGACAGGTCCGCATTACCCCTCGCAAAACCCCAGTAGATAGCTTTGATGGACACACCCTGAAGACCTCCCAGCACAGAAGATGTACCCTTCCTCCTGGCCCAGGTGACAACAGGGGTGGTTCACTTTCCCCAGGCCCCAGCAGCCAGCGGTGGGTCTTTCAAGGCCATGGGGGCATCCAGAGGGAATGCAGAGACGTAGTGAGGTAAGAGGGGAGGCGCCAGGCCCACCACCTTCCTCCCTTCCTCCTAAACTGCTCACTCCCCAAACCTGGGGAGGAGCATGCACATATGTGTGTATGTGACACACCTGTGTGCGTACCTATGAGGGGGTGTGTGCGTGTGCATGCATGCCTATTTAAGAGGCTTTGTGTGCTCATGGACACCTGTGAGTACACATCTGTTTGTGAGGGTGTATTTATTCATGCCCACCTGTGTGTGTGCACACCTGTTTCAAGGGTAGACCAAGGGTCCTCAACCTCCCTAATGCCACAACCCTTTAACACAGTTCCGCGTGTTGTGCTGACAACCCCCAAGCATCCCATTATTTTTATTGCAACTTCATCACTGTCATTTTGCTACTTTTATGAGTTGGACGGGCCCTGTGAAAGGGTCATCCTAGACCCACAGGTTGAGAACCGCAGGTGTCTGTGTTCATGCACACCTATACATGTGTGTATACCTGTGAGCATCTGTGCAAACATAGATGTGCACATCTGTGTGTATGCAGTGATCACCCTTTTGGGTGAGGGTGTAGTGTTGTGTGTGCAAACCTGTGTGAAGGTTTATACATATGCACACCTGTGGAAGGTGTGTGTGTATGTGTGCATGCCCATCTTGTGATTCACAGGGTACGTGGGACTGCAGGAGGCTTCTTTTGCTTGTGCAGAAATTCCCCTGTGAAGCCCCGTCTGGCCGATGATGACTGGGTTTTGGTCAGCAGGGTTATTTGAAGAACGGTAATTGTCCAGGTGAAAAGGCTTAGAGAAGTTAGATGGCTTCTCTCTGTGTATAGGGAGTGATATTAGAAACAGAAAGCGTTCAATGAGACTGGGGAAACTCACCCAGAGGACAAGAAAACTGTAGTCGTGTGTCCAACTCCGTCACCCAGCTCCGCTCTCCACACAGTCCTTCCCAGGCTGCCCCCAGACCGAGGGCGCTCAGCAGAGGCAGCGGGATGCAGGCAACTGAGCTCTGCTGGGAGCAGGGCTGTGTGCAGTGCTGGGACAGCGGGAGCTGGGTGCCCGCTAGCTTTCATCTGCACCTCTTCAAGGGAAGCTACCTGGCTCTGGTGTGAGATGAAATGTAGACACTATACCCCATAACCAGCTGCCACTGGGTTAACTATGAGTCTTGGGGTGACCCTGTGTGTGTTCTGAGGTGCATCGGGTGATAGCTGGGCATTAAGCATTCGTACCACCAAGGGGGTGACTATCTGTCTGTACTGATCTATCTATCAACTTATGTTATCTATAATTTGCCCCTCCATCCATCCATCCATCTTTTCTATGTATCTATCTATTTATCTATCTATCTATCCACCTATTTATCTTGCACCTCTAAGAGGTCTGGTGGTAAAAGACTCCCAACCTTGGGTTCATTCCTCTGACTCAAATTAATTCAGCTCAGCATCCACTAGTCTGTGGTTTTTGTGCTTCCTCTTCCTACTTCCTGTTCAGTCTTGCAGCCACTGGAGCCAGGAGAAGCCTCCAGCTGACATCTGACCCACACGCGTGAAGAGGACTGATTGGGCTTACCCCTTGCAATAAGGAAGTGAGCCATGTCTTGATGCATACACACACACACACACACACACACACACACGCGCGCGCGCCACCGGCTTTGATTCTCTAGAGAACCCAACCGAACCCCATTCTATTATGTTTGGATTCCATTTTCCACAAATGTTTTGAAGCCCCTCATAAAAATTTATATTGTTGCTGTCCGGGGCCATTCATTGAGTTCTGCCCAATCCCACACCGTTCTCACAATCACTGCCCAGCCTGAGCCCACTGCTGCAGCCGCTGTGGCCGTGCATCTCTGTGGGGATCGTCTCTCTTTTCATGGACCCTCTCTTTTACCAAGTAGAGTGTCCTTTCCCAGGACTAGTCTCTCTGGGTAGAATGTCCAGAGTGCGTGAGATGAAGTGTCGGAAAAGGTATGTACGATGAATGAGCTGTTGGTTTTGCAACCCCTATCATAGGATCTCTTGTATCATTTCTTAGTTTCTGACTTTTGCTTTCAATCGCCAGTCACTACGTATCTTGATCACATGTATGATTAATTTCAGGCCACAGAAGTTGGTAAAAACAAAACAAAAAACCTTCCATCTCATTATTGTTGGCATTGGTGACTGGTGTATAAATTTGAATAAACATCAGATGAATTGGTCTCTTGTATAGGCATACAGATCTCACCAACGGTGTTGCACTACAGGAGAGATCTTGGAACGTTCTCTTTGGCCATGAATGGGATGTCATGGTGCCTCAGTTTGTCCATCCCTGCATTTCAGATCCTATCATTTTGATCCAGAATGACCAACATCAGTCCATTTCATCTCATGCTTAAGATATCCGTCCTCGTGTTCCATTTGATTTTTGATGACTACCAATTTTTGACCATTCCAAGTTCATGTTATGGGAATGTTACGGGATAGCACCTTTTCTCCCCATGTTGAGCTGTCCCACACCAGCCAATTAAGACTCTGAAAGCTTTACATCATCAGTGAGGTCAACGCTTGTCATAGTTACATAATCTGATGCCATCTTGAGACCATTAAGAGTGAAGGGGTGGAGTTTAGCCTGTCAATCACGTCACAGCTTGATGACTTCATTTGGAGACACGGAGATAAATAACTCATCTGGAGGTGGAATGGACAGACACTCCCTGTGAGACATTCTTGACAAACCTGATGGACCTATGCTGATGCAGCCAAAGCTCTGAAGCTGGAGGAACTGCAGGGAGACACACACCAGCGTGAGATGCTTCTACCGCCACTGGATCCACAAGACTTTGCACCCACTGGCCTATGATCTTCCTGCACTCCCTCCGTGTCATTGCATGGCTGTGTGAGTCTGAAGAGGAATGTATGGACTAGTACTGACATATGGGGTCATATTGAACTAATGGCCTTGATCTGGAATTTATAGGCTAGTATCAACAGAAGGGGTCATATGGGGCTTATGGACTTGGTCTGGACTGGGCTGGGATGTTTTCTCTTTTTTTCTCTCCTCAAAGTCCAATGTTTTCTTAATGTACAATTGCTCTTTGATATACAGTTCCCTCTACACGTGAGTTTCTCTGGTCTACCCAGATGAACACAACTCTGCTTTGAGGAGGCAGCCCTTCCCAGTCATAGTTGAGTGCCTTCCAGCCCCGGGGCTCACCTTTTGGCCCTGGAGGAGACAGTGTTCTGAGACTGCTCAACAGGTTTTCACCAGCAACTTCTTTTTTCAGAAGTAGAACACCAGGTCCCCCCTCCTAATCTGTCTTCGTCTGAAACCTGTCCACCGGGGGTGACCCCCGGGGAGGGATGGCATCTGAAATTCTGGTGGTGCCTTAGCTTGCAGCCGCACAGCCACAGGAGAGCCACCACTGCATGAAAAAGAGGAAGACGCCTGGCGGGTGTGTTTCCATCCATGCCTATCAATCCCGTCATTCGTGTGGCAGTCCCAAGCAAAAATAACTTGATGACAGCTTCAAAGCACAAGTGACAGAACAAATAGCTGGTGTGGCTGGAAACTCCCCAGAAATTTCATTGCAGAAAGAAACAGCTAACATGCCTCCCTCCAACTGCTCCCACTGCCCTCCTTGGCCTCTTGCCAGGACACACTCTGCTCCCTGATCCTGGGTGGCTCGGGCTTCCTGGAGACAGATATGGGGAACTCTGAGCTGGGTGGTGTGCGGTGAGCCACGGGCAGTCCACCTGGGGTGGGGCGGAGTGACAGACCTGACTTAAACAGAGGGTGCGGCGTTGCTCTTCCCCCCACGCGAACCTCTGTGGCTTCCAATCCATCTGGGCCTTGGTTCAGAACTGAGAGTCCGTGGGATCCAACTGGCTTCCTCTCCGAGTGTGAGTGGTGTCTGCAGCTGTGCAGAGAGGAGTGTTCCCAAGCTGTGGCTGATGCGCGTCCAAGAGGGAAGCTGTCAGAGGGGCCATCTCCCTGCCCTGTTCCTCCTCCTCCTCCTTCTGGGCCAGCCTCTTCGGGCGGACAACACTGGGCCCAGGATCAGGCCCGGAGAACCCTGAGGGACCGTGTGCACTCTTACCTAGGCTTCCTTGCTGGCAAACAGCGCTGCCTCAGCGACAGACCCTCTCTGTGCTTCTCCTGGGCATCTGCCTGGCCGCTGGTCTTCTGGGAAACTCTGATAGGGAAAGCCTGGGCCAGCCAGGCCAGCAGATCTCCTGTGGCATTAGGGTTCCTGCACGGAGGGTCATCAGGCTCTCCTGGGCCCTGGTACCCCCTGCTGATCCACGCCAGCTTCTGGAGAGGAGAGCTGGCATTCTGGGAACCAGCAGTCCACCAAGAATCACTCCACCAGGGGAGCACCTCGGCCCTGCGTGCCAGTTGTCTCTCTGGACCTCAAGGCCCCCAGCCTAGAAAGGAGGGGAGACCAGATCTCCAAGGTCCTGCCAATGACATGGTTGGGGACAGCAGGTACTGGAGTAACAAGGTGCATTCTCTCGGAAGGGCTCTGGCCCTGTGTTCTGCATTCCACTACACACCCCTTGGTGTAGGCGTGATGCATCGGGCTGCGAAACACAAGGTGTTTCAAAAGCACCAGGTGCTTCTCTGGAGAAAGGTGAGGCTTTCCACTTTCCTAAAGAGTTATAGCCTTAGCAATACACAGGGCATTCCTAGCCTGTCCTGGAGGGTCCCTGCCAGTTGACCTGGGCTCGGTGGCAGTGAGTCTGATTTTGGTTTTCCCAGATGGGAATAGGCATCCTGTTGCCCAATTCATTTGGGGCCAGGCTTTCTTTGTGCTATTCATCCGGGTCTGAGTAGGGTGTGTCTTCAGTAAAATCATCTTTGGAGTAGGAAAAGAGCAGGTAGTGCCCCAAGAGAAGCCAGCACAGACGGGGGTGGGGGGGGGCAGAGGGAGGCCATCTGGAGGTCACCAAGAATCCAGGAAACCCTGCGTGAGAGATGCTGAGAGCAACATCTTCCCCAGGAACTGAGAGATTGATGAGAGAGAGAGAGAGAGAGAGAGAGAGAGAGAGATAGAACTTCTTCTGGAGCTGCTGCCCTGCTTGAGATTGCAAGCCTCCTCACTAGTGGGAAAATGCGGTTCTGTTGGCTAAGAGTAACCCCTTGTGGCATCTGAGTTCGAGCGGTCGAGGTTCTCAGTTCGATTGGAGAAACTTGGTGATCGGTCCCCATAGAGATGGGAGCCCAAGGAGTCCTCAGGGTTTCCGCCTTGTCGCAGGGGCCCCAGGAGTCTTCGATCATGTTGAAGGCCCCCAACAGCACGAAGGCAGGCAGGCTGGCACCTGGTTCGTCACTCCTGCGTCCCCCGGGGAGCAGAGCTCGCTCATCATCTCCTGGCACGCACAGCACGGCAGGTGGGCAAGGCCACTCAACGTCATGCCCCAGCGCCAGTGCAGACAGGAGCCTCAGCCCCAAACGACCTTGCTCCAAGACGGGGAAGGATGGGGACGCAGCTGTTGAAGCCTCTGAAGGAAATTGGCTCTTGAAAGAACTCTGTGGCTCCTGCCCGAGCTTATCCAAGCCGGTGCTGGGTTAATTGGTCGGGGAATAAGTTTGGGGAGGTAGCCAGAGACCGGGCGAGCCTGCCACCTGGCCGGGTGGATGTTTCCATATGGCCCCCACATTTGTCTGCTCGGTGCTGGCCGTTCTTTGAGATGGAAGCCTATCCCCGAGGGACTGGCAGGCTGGCTGTCACCTGGCTGGTGGGTCACGGGACACACACTTGGCTTCATATGCATTGCACACCCTTGTGTCATGATTGTCATCAGACAGGCAGGTTCCAAGTGCTCGCCACAGGCGAACTCTGCCATCCTCCAAAGAGCCTCACCTGGGTGGAGGCACGGAGAAAAAAACCTGAAAGACCACGGCCACGCAGCTAGAAAGCAGGCTCAAGCCCATGCTTGACCCACTCGGGTGACCTCGCCCTGCGGCGACCTCCGGTCACGTGTCTGCGTCTCAGGCTGGGCTAAAGGCACCAGAGCCGGGGAGCAGGCAGAGAAGTGGGCGTCGGCCCCACGAGGACCCTGCTGGCCATGTGTTTCACAAGACTCACTGCCTGGAGGAGGCAGTTGAGAGGAGAGGCTCCGCTCAGAAACCTACACTGCTGCCAATTGACCCACTCCCAGGGTGCCAGCGGGTCAGGACAGAGCACTCACAGGGCTTCCTCTTTATGGGGTGGGCCCGCCAGGCGCCCTTTCCAGGAGTGGCTGATTGACTAGAAGCACCCACCTGTGTCGATCAGCAGCTAAGCCTGTCACCACCCAGTCACCAGTGTTCCTTCCACCATCGTCAGAGGTGTCCCCAGGGACTCTGGGCGCCGCTGGGGTAGGCAGTTCAGGCAACAGCCTGTGGTTGGCTTTGTAAGTGTCATCTGCACTAGTCTTCTCACTGCTGGTATCCCAGCAACAGGTACCTCCCCCTTCCCCTCCTCACGATGCCACAGGGTTGCCCACGTGAGGAGGTCCAGGGAGGAAGAAGCTGAGATTAGAACATCAGATCTCCTCTGGTGAGTCCGGGTAGACTAGAGAAACAGATCCAGGGAGACCCAAAGGTGTATAAGAAAGAACTTTATATCAAAGAGATGTTGTAGATTGAGAAAGCATCCTAGTCCAGTGCGAGTCCGTAAGTCTGATATGAACACATACGTCCAATACAAGTCTGTCCATTCCTTGTCAGACTCACACAACACATGCAACGATGCCAAGTGCAGAGTGAACAGAGGCCTGTGGTTCCAGTAGTGGTGGAAGCATCTCAAAGCTGGCGTGGATCTCCACATGATTGCGCCAGTTCTAGGGCTCTAACTAGCTCCGGGAGAGTATGTATCTGGCTTCCAATGAATTTTTTATCTCTGCAGTGCTTCCTTTTTTTGGGGGGGTGGTGAGGGCATCACTGCCTTCTGGTGGTACTGGGAACTACCCAGTCTTGCTCCTGGAGAGCTGCTGCTGGATTTGAACCGCCAAGTCCGTGGGCTGCAGTCCCCCACTCAACCACTATGCCACTGGGCCTCAGCCTCTACAGCGCTTCCAAATGAGGTCATCAAGCTGCGACCTGATTGACAGGCTAGACTCCACCCCATTTGCTCCTCATAGTCTCAAGTTGACACCAGATTATGTAACTACCACAACCTCTGGGAAATCTTACTAGTCGGTCATGACCCCAAAGGGATAGGGCCAGCTGGGGGCTGAAGAGCATCAAGAGAGCTCAGACTGGACCTCAGTCCCACAAGATGCTCCCCTTTCACCTCCCTTTGACCAACCCCAAGCCTTTCTGGCTGCCTCTTTGCAGAGCAGTCATGATTTATTCTTCCTCTGCAGCTCCCTGACATGGGCTTGGCTCCATGCTGCCAGTGCCAGACTGTCTCCACGCTCCACTCCCCACTGCTGTGACCCCTGGGCGCGAAGGGTCCTCTGACCTGGGGTGGGCGCTCAGCTTCCAGGCCACGTCGGATTGATGTTGTGTGCTGCAGGTTCACAGGTTGAAGCCCAATGTCCACAGGATGAACACCACACCTGTCTTTTCTAGTCTCTCTTATTCTGGAAGTTCTACTGAAGTCTACCCCCCCCCGCCCCCGCCCCACTCCCCACTCCTGTGAGTGACTGGGACTTCAAACCCAGGTGGCTTAGCTTCCAGTACCAGAGACACACGCCGGCCACCCGCAGAGGGCAGTGCATATACAGATGGGGCTGCTTCCCCTTCTCTTCTACATTCACACTCTGAGAGCCAGGGGAGGCGGCAGGGGACCTGCCAGTCAGGTCACAAGGTTGATGGTGCCTTCCGGAAGGGGTGGCCTTTTTCATAAGAGACGCAGTGAACTTGTCTTTCTCACTTGATTTCCCTTTGCCTTCCTGCTTGCTGGGCCTCTGCCTCCCTCCAAGGGGCTTGCCCCAGGTGGGCCTCCCACCCCTGAGAGCTGTTGGGACCCTGCCGTGTTTTCACTGACTGTGGATCCACATGACTCTGCACCTACAGCCTGTGGTCTCCCTGCTTCCTGCGCCACTAACCTGCAGAGACATGAGTCTGCAGGGGCTCGGCCAGCGTCAGGGACCCGAATCAGCCAGACCTGGGATGCCTCCTTGGTAAAAGATGACCACTTGACGTGGCGCTCCTTATTGTCTATACAGGAACGACCCTGGTTTTATAACTACAGGACAACCTAGCCAGACACAATCACTGATAGGAACATGCTTGTCCCCACCAAGGCCCCAAGACTTCTGATGGCCTGCCTGGGGAGATGAAGGGGCCCCAGGGCTGGCCCAGCCGAGAAGTCCACCTGCTGAGCGGGCCAGCTTGAGAGGGGCAATCTGGGTCCACCTGGGAAAGGAAGGCCATTTGCTCCTTATGGAAGGGAAAGATGGAATCGCCCTGCACCTTGCCCTACCCAGACCTCCTTGGGAACCAGAAAGGCATGGCCCAGAGGCTTCTGGGAAGTGAGGCATGATGACAGGCGAGGTGCAGGGCGTGCTTCCTCCACCCAGGAGGACGAGGAGTCTCTGGGGAGAGAGTTCTGGGCAGTGGCCTCCCCGAATCATTTCAGGGAGGGGGGCTTGAAGGCCCCTGGCTGGGTTTCCATGGGACCGGTTCCTATATGGAACCTACACTACAGGGCTCCACCCATGCCAGGCCTTTCTTTCTCTAGCAAACCCCTTCTCCCACCCAGCCAGCCTGAGAGAGAGGGCCTCGGAGGACCAGCAATGTGGGGGCGGGTGGGCAGGGCGACTAACAGGCCTGTGGGTTTACTCTTTCTCTGTAAAGCTGCCTCAGCCATTTTAAAATACAAAGAATCCTCCCTCCTCCTTTCAGAAGAGTCTAGTTGCACAGAGAGATGAAAACAGAACCGCATCCAGGGCATGTGAAGCCCACACCGGCATGAATTAATAAAGCCCAGGCATCCTGCTTCCGGAAAACTCCCAGCCTGGGGACCTACATGCCGTGTGGCTACCACCATCTGTCGAGGGGTCGGCTGGAGCAGAGGAAAGCGGCGTCTGTAGGGTCCCCATCTCTCTTCTCCCCACCCCTGCTCCCCTCATCAGGCCTTCCATGGCTGATTTCTCAACAGAGATCACCAGGCTTCTCTTCCGCTACACTCCTGGGTGGACCTGAGCTTCCAACCTGGCCAGTGAGCAGTGAGGCGGGCAGGTGCGTGAATCACTGCTGTGGATCAGGGGACAAGAAAGGGCCCCGAGGGATCAGGTCAGGAACCTGCTCTTCCTCAGGGCTGCCCCAGAGCAGACGGGGACCCCATCTCTGTGTCCCCCAGTCCCCTCTGCTATGGCACTGGTCACATGTCATCCCACCCACCGAGCCCCCTCGGTCTCCCCCATGTGAAGAGTTCTTGGTTTGGGGTCTTGGGTGTGTGCACTGAGCGGGATCCAGCATCCTTGAAAGGAGGGTACTGCCCTTCATGTGCACGATTTTAGCAGAAGGGATCCAGTCCCAGGAAGTCAGCGGCCCAGGAAGCCCTCTTTCACTCCCTGCCTCACAACAACCCACAGAGCAGAGTGGAACCTCCCCGCCGGGTTTCCAAGGGTGGCGATCTTACAGGGCAAAACACCTCAGCATTCTTCTGCAGAGCGGCTGTGAGTTTGAACGGCTGACCTCCTGGCTAGCAATTGAGTCCTTTAACCCTGGTGCCACAAGTGCCCCTGCAGCCCCAGCCTCTCTTTGTCAGAGGCCACTTCTCAGCCCTTGGAGAGTGGAGATGGCTGGACAGGCTGCTAAGGATGAAGGGAAAACTACGGCAGATGGGAGTGCTGAGGGAGCCTCCAGGGCGACAGGCGACGGCGTGTTGATGAAGTCCAGGCAGCAAGTCCATGTCCTCGGGCTGGGACAGGACAGAGGGGATACCTAGAATGCTGGTGATCCGGGTGCCCTGTGACAACTGGACAAAGATGGAAAGTCACTGGGTCCCCACCATCGAGGGACCGTGAGCTCAGGGGGAGCACGTCTGGGGCTCTGGGGAGTCTGGGAGTCACTGAAGACATGCGGCTGGAGTGCAGTGGCGTCTGCTCCCAGCCCAGGTTCTAGGCACCTCTAAGACCCCCTGCAGGGTGGGTGCTGGGTGGGAGCCATGCACGTGTCTAGAGAAGAAGGAACGGGGGTTCAAAAGGCCACACCAACAGGAGACCAGGATCGGAGAGGTCAGAAAAACAACAGCACCAACAAAATCCCAAGTGCGGTGTCAGGGAGGAGGAGGGAGCTCTGGAGAATGGGGGGTGAGGTTACCCCCACGGAGACCAGGGCAGATGGAGCCAGGGGCCAGCACAAGTGATAGGCTGAGCCAAAGGTCAGAGGGTCACTCAGAGCACAGCTTCTGCGACAGGGTAGGGCTGACCCCCGATTCCAAGAGGTGATGTAGGTGCCTCAGCTCATTGCCACCAAGCCTGTCCTGACTGCCAGCATCCCTGCAGGGCAGAGCGGACCTGCCCCTGTAGATTTCTGAGACTGACAGTCTTTAGGGGAGGAGGGAGGTTCCCCTTCCTCCCGAGGGGCAGCTGGTGGTTTTGAACTGCTGGCCTTGCTGTGATAGGCCCAACGTGTAACCAGGGCCTCGCCAGGGCTCCTCAGAAGCACTAAGGAGGGACGTTTGTCCTGCCACCCGAGCCCTGAACTTTGTCTTTTGTCTGGCAGTGGCTGGAAGAGACAAAGCCCCCAGCCAGGGAGATTCTTGCTATTTCCCCAAGGAGTCTTCCACGGGCGAATCAACCTCAGCCCATCTGCCACCCAAAGAGTGATGGCCCCTGTCTATCCAATGGGGTGCCTTTGTGGGCTCTCCTCTTCCCCAAGGTCAGGGTCACAGACACGTGGGTGAGCTCGTGGTGCAGCGCCTGGTAATTAAAACCCCCCGGCATCGGAGCCAAATGGGTTTGAGTTTGAGTCTGGCTCCGGGAACTCCGTGCCCTTGGGCCAGCAGGAACCGGGCACACATCAGCCCCCCGCTCCTGTGAACCCCTCGTGTCAGAATGCCACGGAGTGTCGTTCCGCTTTCCAGCAGCTAACATCTTAAATGTAGCTCTCCACCCAGCCTCTCTCTGGAATGCTCTTCAGAAGGGAGGGGGCCAGGCCTTCACAGTCAGCAGGACGGACCCTCCCTGGAGAAGGACGTCAGCGGGGGCAGCAGACAATAGGAAGGCCCTGGGTGAGACGATGGGCCCAGGCTGGCGTGGGACTAGGCAGAGTTTCATGTTGTGTGTGGGGGGGGGGTCACTCTGGGTCTGAATGACTGGCAATACTTGGCAACAGTGCCCTGCTCCCCACATGGTGAGAAGCCAACTCCTGTTCTTTTCCATTTTAAAAATTTTCTCTTCTTCTTTCTAAATCACTGTGTGGAGGGCTCTTACAGCTCTTATAACATGCCATACATCAACTAAGGCATATTTGTTGCCACCATCATTTCCAAAGCATTTTCTACTTGAGTCCTTGGTGTAAGCTCTTCCCGTCCCCCTCTCCCACCCTCGTGAATTCTTGAATAACTATATATTGTTGTTACTATTTCATATCTTACACTGGCTGTTGTCTCCCTTCACCCACATTTCTGTTATTCGTCTCCTTTGGGTGAGGGTTATATATCCAACCTTGTGATGGGTTCCCTTTTTCTCCCACTTCACCCATCTGCCCATCTCCCTCCCCTCATGATATGGCCACTCCCACTACTGTTCCTGAGGGGTTTATCTATCCTGAATTCCATGTGTTGTGAACTCTTCTCTGTACCAGTGTGTGTTCCTCCTTGTAACCATTCTGTGGGGGGAGGTCCTAAACGCCTGTGTGTCAAAGTCTGCCCCGGGGGAGGGTAATGCTATGGGAGCCAGGTCCAGAAGACCATCCAGCAGAGCAGCATGCACGGCTGTGCCACGTCCTCTACGTGACTTCCCAAGGCCCCTGGGGTCACTGTCCCACAAACACTTCGGGCTCTGGGGCTAGCGTCCAGTGATGCAGTCTGCAGGACTCCACTGCCCTCTCTGTGGGCCTAGATGCAGGCTAAAAGTGGTCCCTGGGTACCGATGAGCCTGGGTGTTCCTGGGAGCCTCTTCGGGCCAAGCCACCCCCTTGGGGACAGAGCCCCTGCTTCTTGCTCAGGATCCAGGCTGACCCTCAGCTGACTGTACCAGGTCACTGGAGGCACCCTCTCCTGACTCATCCCTGTGTCTCCTTGGGGCCATTTTTCAAGCCGACTGACCACAGGGGTCATGCTGTTTACATGTGGAACCGGCCCTGGTGGTGTCGTGGTAACACGCTGGGCTGAGTGCTGAATGGTTGGCTGGAAACCACCAGCAACTCTGAGGGAGAAAGGTGAGGCGCTCCACTCCTGTGAAGAGATGCAGGTGCAGAAACCCACAGAGACAGCCAGACCTGCCTGGTCCTCCAGGGTTTCTGGAAGGCAGACTAGATTTAACGGCTATGAGTCTACGGAAGTCAGGGTGGGGCGCCGGGGGCTTGTGGCCTAAGCTGCGTCAAGCTGGACCTGGATCCTGTGTCTGGTTTCTCAACCTCCTACCATCACCTGCCGAGCGAACCCAGGACCCATCATTCCAGGACTGCCAACCTGGGATTCCTTTTGCCGACTTTGAACTCATCTGACTCTGGGTTTATTCCGTTGACTTTGGATTTGTTCAGCTTTGCATCCATCAGCCGACAGTCTCCCTGCTTCCTGTCCGCCAGCCCCTGCAGCAGCAGGAGTCAGGAGAAGCCTCCCAAGGACACCCTGGCCTGCAGGCTTGAGCCAGACTGGACTTAGCTACTTCTACAATGATGTGTGTCACACCTGACGGAAATACAAGAATTGCGAGTGTGGCTCCTCAAAGAACCCAACCTAGCACTGTCCCTAACACTGTCCCCCTAAACAAGTCACCAGAGAAACCATCACGCATGCACAGCCCAGGCGAGTCTACAGAGAGACAAATACAGGCCACAGGGTTGGTCGGATGGAGTCCTGGGAGCCAAAGGAGGTATTCTCTAGGGATTAAGGAAACGTGACTAAAGTATGGGCTTTACTTACACACAAGGTATCAACGTTGGGTTGTGAGCAAGGTTAGACTCTGGTCCATACTTCTCCATGCTTACACATGCCTTGGCCACAGCAGATGGCTGCAGCGAAGTCTTTTCAGAACTATGCTTGTCTCAGGCTCCCTAAGGTGTCTTTAAAAAACAAAACCAAGCTCAAAAGATCCGAGCAAAGTGGAGATTTCCAAGGGATTCCAGAGGGCAGGCTCAATTCAAGGCCGAGAGGCCAACTGAGAGTTATGGTGAGTATTGATGCGTCTGGAGAGATCGACCTGGAGAGATCGATCAGCCAAGAAGTGGTAGGTTTTCTGGAAGGACATGGGACGATCACGGGATAATTATGAAGCCGTTTTAGGGAAAACAGGAAACTGGATCCGGCAGTAAAAGGCAAGGGAAGCTGTGCGGAGGAATCTTCCCGTCACGACAGTGCACCTGCTCACCCTCTGAAAGTAGTGAGGGCTGCCCTGTGGATGTTCTACCGGGATCCTGAGCCCACATGCTGTTCAGCCCAGTCTGGGCTCCCCCCCCCACCCCAATTCAAACAACAACGAAAAGAGCACCATGGGAGCCTCCCACCAGAACTGCTGCTTTGAGGAGGGGAGACATGAAGAACACAGAACTGAGTGTGTCTGGGGGGTGGGGCGCTGGGGGACAGCCAGACCCGGCCACCTCACCTCCACCACCCACCTCTACAGGAACCCCAGAGTGGGTTCTGCTGAGGCAGTGAGGCAAGTCCTTGCAGGGCCCTGCTTGTCCCCTGCTGGGCCTCGGGGAGAGAGACAGACCCTCGGGCCCCAATGGGTCCCTGAGTTCTCCCACCCTCACTCATCATTCACTCTCTGCCAGCAATCTCTGCATACCAAGAATGACATTTCCCCCAACCCACCGGCCCCCTGTGGCCAGGGATGGCAGGCAACACTGGCCACTGGTGCTTCCCAGAGGACCCTTGCCAGGGATCTGGTCACCGAATGGGCCTTTGTCTCCACAGGCAGTTCTCACTTTCCCTTCTTTGCATGCAAACAAAGCCCACACCAAAGGCAGGCGCACTGCCCGGAGATCCCTTCAGACGCATGGCAGCCCTGAGGGCAGGGTCGAACTACCAGACTGAGCAGCTCTTCCAGAGAAGAAAGCCTGATCGTGCTCCCTCACAGCGGTTGGTGGCATCCAACTGGCCACCCTGAGGTTAGCAGCCTGACCCGGAACCCACTGCGCCACCCGGGTGCAATGCAGTGGTGAGTCTCTGCCCACCATGGGGGAGACCAGGGTTTGACTCCCCAACAGGGAGCCAGGTGCCTGGAGCCCGGCTGGCATCGTGGCCATGTGCAGGGCTGTTTGAAACCACTACGGGGATGATGGCACTTTCTCCTCCTGCAGAGATGCGTGGTCTCAGAGACCTGCAGGGGCCGTCCACTCCATGGTGGTGCGTTCTCCTTCCCACAGACTCATGTAGTCCCCTCTGTCCTCTGCCCACACCTCTCATCCATCCTGGCTTCCCTGAGGAGTGGGCTAGACTGGGGGTCATGGGGGGCTGTGGGCATCGTCATCAGGGGATCCTCACCACCTGTTTGCTCCGAGTTTATTCCCATGGGGGTGGGGGATAGAGCGTCTGGCGTCCCCGGTATCAGGTTCCAGGAAGGAACCAAATCTTATTTCCTTGGCATCTCAGGCAGTGACACAGTGACAAGGAGCCTGGAGAGTCATGCACAGAAATGAGGGAAGCGAGGCCCGCAAGGTGTCCTCTCCCGTCTCCTTCCCTGCGGAGTCCCCTGGTCTTACCTCCCATGAGGAAGAGCAGTCCCGCCACGTACTGCATAAGGCCTCGGTCCCAGCAGCAGCCCAGCACCCCGATGACCCAGCCGAAGAGGATGATGGCCACTGCCATGCCCATGAAGCCGGCCGTCATTCTGCGCAGGTCTGAGGAAAGAGGGACAGACGGGGTGAGCACGTGAGTCGAGGCATGGGGGGTCGACCCGACCAGGAGCAGAGCAGCCCGCCCTCCCAGACTCCCAGGTGGCTGGAGAACTGTGCCAACTTCCCCAGCCACTCCCCTTGTGCCAGGCACAGCCCTGAGCCCTCCCTGCAGGCAGCCCATCTATTCACTGGTCACCCTTCAGGTCCAGAAACGAACTCATCCTGGTGGCCCGGCTTTCAGCCCAACAATAGACACATCGATGGGGGCAGAGCAATGCCAGGAGGTCTGCACCCCTTAGAATTGTCAACCACTCAAGGCCCCAAGAGCAGCACTGACCAGGGACCCAGTTCAGAAGGGCGAGGAAAGAAGGGGAGTGGAAGTGGCAGAAGTGTGTGAGTGACCGTCAAAGGCATGATGTCGTGTGTGTGTGTGTGTGTGTGTGAGAGAGAGAGAGAGAGAGAGAGAGAGAGAGAGAGAGAGAGAGAGAGAAAACTGATCTGCTCTGTGCACCTTCATCCAACTCACAATGGAAAGTTGGAGAAAGCATTTGCTCCTTCAACCACCTCCAGGGATCCACACTGGGAGTACCTGCCCATCTTTTTTCGTGTGTCTATCTTTTCTCATGTGACCTCCAGTCTTTTGTCTCTAGGTTTACTTTATGGGACTTCTGCCAATAACAGGACTCCTGGCTCGGGGCCTGGCAATCACTGCATCTTCAGACTGGACTAAGGCACAGAGGTTATTTCTGAGCCTTTTCCTACCTGTCTGTATGCTTTGTATTTGCTGCTCTGTGGTGCCATCTATAAAATCTTCCTCCTTTCCTCACCCTGAACCTAAAGGATTCCGACCAAGCTACATTTTATCGGCCATAAAACCAGACCCCCTCCTGCTCCTTGACTTCCATTGTGTCCATCACTGATCCAAGGGCCCTGTCTCCTAGAAGAAAGCCGCAGGTGTATGCCAGGGAACTGTTCTGGTCTGGGTCCCTAACTCTGATCACAATGCCCTCGGGGTTACTGGACTGTTTCTGTCTGTTGGGTGTAGATGGGGACCAGGTGACACCCTTCTTCTCTGCCTGTACTCCCTGCAGTTTGAGACACCATGGGAAGTTCTCTGTCCCAGATCCCTAAGGATAGTCCTTTGGGGTGGTACCTACTGGCCAACTTTACTGAATTGGGTTTGGCTCCTAATCTCCATCTGAAATACCTAGTCTTGTTCTGTAACCAAGTTTGGCTTCATTACCAATTGGGCAATAAGTCATGCTGGCTGGAAAATGACACTTTCGACTTTAACATTCTCTGAAACCTCGACAATTTTTGTCTGCAAGGCCACAGGTGGTTAGAAGTCCCTTATGTCCATGTCTTTTTCTTTCTACCCCATCCCTCTCTATTACCTTTCACCCTGCTCAAGTTCTCTTAGCCAAACATTCTCTCAATCAGGCTCCTGACAGTCCTCCCTCTTGTCTCTCTCCGAACCCTCTGACTCCTTGCCTGCATTCCCAGGAAGGCCTCCTCCATATTCTGGGTGCCCCTCACCATCACCTCCCTCCACTACCCCAACAACTCCCCAAAGCTGAGGTGACTGTGTCTCCCTGGAAGTGGCCTCTTCAGATTCCCTGGAGTCTCTCTCTCTCTCTCTCTCTCTCTCTCTCTCTCTCTCTCTCTCTCTCTCTCTCTCTCTCTCACTTTCTCTCTCTCTCTTTCCCAGCTCCCTCCCTGCTCAGCCTCTTCTGAGATAACACCTGCAGCTTTCCAAAGCCCCAGTCACCATCACCCATCCCTTGTCTGTCCCCTCTGTTAGGTTACAGCAGCAGAGTGGCCAGTCAGGGTCCCTCCCTAACGGACCTCTCCCAGAGAGAGAAGTGGTGCACAAATCCAGGCTCACCAGAAGCCCAAACTGCAGTTGCTGCCTGGAGGTCAGCAGGAGGGAAGGGTCAGAAAACTCCAAAAAGTGACTGCTTTTCTCACCCATTGCACTTCTGATTTCTGCACTTTTGATCTCAATATTCTCTGAGATCACCACAATTTTTGTCAGTGAACTCATAAATAGTCCGAGATTTCATATATCCAACCTCCTTTTTTCTGAGTTCCCATCCCTTTCTCTGTATTCCCTGCTCCCCTTCCCAAGTCCTCTTGACTAGAGAAAATTCCTCCTTTCCTCCTGCCTGTGCATCCCCCTCTTGTGTGGACCTATTCAGACCTGCCTGAGCACCTTACCTCCTCTCCTGCTCGCCCACTTCCTATTCTGGCCACTCGGAGACCCCCATGTCTCTTCTCTCTGTCTACCCACCTCACTGGAGGAACCTGAGTCTGCACTCATCCTGCCAGTTAGCATACACACACAATCCCAGAATCCCCTTCTCCTCTGGCTGCTCACCTTCCCTTCTCTCTCACTGATTTAGCTCAGATTTAACTGTGTCTAGGCTACTTTTCTAATAGTCCCATCGTGTAGATTAAGGAGTTTTGATATTTAATTCAAGCTTAAGATTGTCCTGGCATAATATTTTTGTCCTTCTTTCCTCTACCCTAACTGCAGACAGGAGGGAAGGCATTTTTCTCACTGTTCAGCAGCACTCCGACCAGGTTCATTTGACCAACCTTGATCTAGATGGTTCCCAGACAAAAACCTGGTTGAATGATCAAACTAGGAATCAAGCAGGTAGAGACAGATATGCCCACTGTGATAAAATGCTTCTGTGTGTCCTGGCTGGGCTTCAGGCCATTTCCTAAGTAGGGGTCAATTTTAATAGACGTAGGAAGATCACTCAAAAGCCTTATGAGAATCCAGCCACATTTTAAAACCACTTAACTGATACTTTGCATGAAAAACTTTAAAAGGCAGAGAAAGGCCCTCAAACCCCAGTCTGAGATTTGGTGAATATGGCATTCAAGGTTTTTGGGGTTTTTTTGTTTGTTTGTTTTTCTTGGGGGGGGGGCATCACTGCCCTCTGGTGGTCGTGGGAGCTACCCAGCCTTGCTCCTGGAGAGCCGCTGCTGGATTTGAACTGCCAAGTCCGTGGGCTGCAGTCCCGCACTCAACTGCTCTGCTACAGGGGCTCAGCCCGGCATTCCATGTTTTTAATAGCTATGAGGAGCAGGCAGAGCCTGCCCATGATGCCTGGTTCAAGCAGAATGTAAATGTTCAAGTCCATGCCTTAGTAGCAGCCCTGAGTCCAGCCATCCCCCGTGACCCCAGAGAGGCAGCGTGGGGCAAGGGTCTATGGAAACAAGGACTGTCATCTGGAGCCTGCTTCAAGTGCAAAGAAGGGCACAAGTCACAGGAGTGGCCAGGTCTAGAATTCCAAGCAAACCCTGCCCAGTGTGCGGTCAAAGCGGACACTGGAAGTCTGACTGTCCTTGGACAGGCAACAGGCCCTTTTCATCTCCACTTGAGAGGACTGTCCTTCTGATTCTTGACCCGCTGTTGGCCCTACTTGGATTAGCCAAAGACTGAAGAGACCCTAATTGGACCCCCCCTCCCCCACCCCTTCACCCTCACCAAGTCTAGGGTATTGCTCAAGGTATTGAGTGAGTAAATGTCTCTCTTACACAGAAGCTGTCTTTTCTCACCTGCCCTCATTTTCAGTGATAAGCAGCCCTTCCTCAATCTCGGTCATGGATACTGATGGCAAATCTATCTGCTCCGAGTGTATTAGCCCTTTACTCATAACTGCCTTATGATCCCTTTGTGCCCAGTCTCTCCATTAGGAAAAGACATTTTAAATAAATTAAAAACCTCCTTAAACCTTACTTCTGGTCTCACAGCACCTCTGCTCCTTCTCTTTCTTTTACCCGACCTGGAAAATCCAGCCCTACAGGCCTCGTTGTTACCAGTAAAGAAACCAAACACTTATCCCTTGGTCCAGGACCTGTGCCTCATTAAGAAGCTGTTTTCCCCATACACCCAGTAATTCCCAACCCCTTAACTTGTCTATTCCTCCAAGGCACTATTATCTCATTCTGCTATCATCTATTCAAGCCTGTACCTCACCCCCACCACTCAGGGTTTACTCTAAATAGATACCAGGTCATAAAAGGCCTCCAACCACCAACTTTGGCTGAGCAAATAACTAAATGTGTATACTTTCCCACAGAACCTTGCTTTCCAGTTACTGTATGTAGTTCCTCAGCTCATCCTTTCTGGTTAGTATGAATTAGTATGGTCAAGAAGAGCAGCATTCCTGATCCCAGTCTCGCTAGCCTCCCTGCAGCGACAGCTCGGTGCTGTTATCATGATAATAAATCAGGGCTAATAAAGCAAAGTATAGTTGTATTCCTACATGTCCTGGTAAACTTCAGTCTTGCCTGTTCCCTGGTAGTGGCAAAGATTTCTAGTAGAGCATCAGAGCACAGCATGCTCCAAACACAAGACTTTAACAAACAACTCCAGTGAGTCATAGACTCCCCCTCGGAGTCTCTCACCTCCTTACAGTGACAGCTTACATCCCAGGCACAGATAACCCTTCAAAATCATCATGCATTGGATCTGTCAACAGCTGTCAAGGAAGGTATGTGCATGTTTCTAGGAAAAGAGTGTTGGTACTATATTAATGAGTCAGGAGTGGCCAAGCAAAACATAAACGTGTTTGAAAACCATGGCCAAAGAGATCAAAAGTCACCACTGAGGCAACATAGCGACCCCCCACCCCCACCCCCTTGGTTCCAAACCCCGTTATGTCCTGGGTCACGCTTGCTGGATCCTGCTTTCGTTAGCACCTTGTCTTTGCAAGTTTCTCAAATGAGAAACTCATCTCAAATGAGATGCATCTCCAGTCTAACTGTTAGCCATATCTTGGTACATCCTTACAGCCCTCTACCGACTGATGCTAGTCCAAACCATTCTGCAGACATCACCCCTGCCAGCAGGACGTACATCAGATCTCTACACCCCTAAATCACTGAAAAGCCTGGAATGTTGCTTCTCAGCTAGATGGCCACTCATTTACTGTCAAACCTTTAAGGCCCCCGATGCTATATCTTTTAATAGCCGGGCACCATCTGTTTTCTTCACCACTTTTGCTTATGTACACATTTGTCTTCAGTGATCATGTCAGGAAGGTAAGCATCACTGAATGTCAATTTAATAGAACAAAGTGTTCTTGCACTGAGGAAGTACTTGAGTGAAGGTCCAATGCCCATCTGCTGTCTTAATACTAACCCTATAAGTATATGCACATGGAGCTATTTCCCCATCATCATATATAAGTATATTTACCTAGGTACATGCCTGCACTTAGACATCTATAAATGCCATTTACCCCCACCCCCCAGTTCTTTCCTCTATTTCCTTTTACTTTCCTCTAGTCCCACTATCATGCTCAGTCTTCATTTGGGTTTCAGTAATTTCTCTCAGTTACATTACTCAAGATCAATCCCTAAAAGACCTCTTATACCCACCTTGTCACTGATTTTGAGTCACTTGTTATTCCCTTACCCCTGGGTTGGTAGACATCACCTCCTCACCCCACCTCCCCATCTCCCATGTCCCCTCGGAACCATCAGTCCCATTATTTTCTCCTCCAGACTGTTCATCCAGCCTATCTTATCTAGATAGACCTGCAGAGATAACAATATGCACAACAAACAAACAAAACCAAGGAATCCTAAGATGAAGTGAACAAAGAAGATAAAATGATGAGAACAAAACCCACATGGAAGAAGCACACCAACCTGTATGACCATGAAATGTCCAAGAAATCAGTTACCAGGTATCAAAAGAACTAAAAATCATAACATTGCATGCTCACCTTCCTGATATGATCACTGACAACAAATCTGTGCACAAGCAAATGTGGTGAAGAAAGCTGATGGTGTCCGGCTATCAAAAGATCTAGCATCTGGGGTCTTAAAGGCTTGAAAGTAAGCAAGCAGTCATCTAGCTCAGAAGCCACAAAGCCCATATGGAAGAAGCACAACAGCCTATGTAACCACGAGATGTTGAAGGGATCAGGTATCAGGCATCAAAGAACTAAAAATTTTATCATTATAAAGGAGAGGGAGTACAGATTGGGGATCCAAAGTCTATTGGTAGGTGAAGCGACATCCCCTTACAGAAGGGTCACAGGGAAGAGATGAGCCAGTCAAGGTACAGTGCAGCAACAATGAAATATGCAACTTTCCTCTAGTTCTTAAATGCTTCCTCCCCTCCCACTATCTTGATCCTAATTCTACCTTACAAATCTGGCTAGACCAGGGGATGTACACTGGATCTGAAAACAAGGGAAATTCAGGACAGATGATCCCTCCAGGTCCAGTGGTGAGAGTGGTGACACCAGGAGGGTGGAGGGAAGGTGG